>CAUJRU010001317.1:0-12500 GCA_963277665.1 Viscum album | reverse complement strand
GCATGGAATATCACTGAATGGGAAATTTAGGAGCACGGTCTCTCATCCTGGTGATACCGACAGTTTCGCGCTTGAACCACTACCAAAATCCCACAACGCTCCAGAGAAGGTGAGGAAAAGGCAGGTACAGCAAAGGACGACAAAGGAACCCAATCCCACCATGCCTCCCACATCCCAACATCTGCAAGAACTCAACCACACTCGGTGGCTTTTAAGCATAGCCCGACCCGCAACGCTCCATGAAAGGTGAGGAAAAAGGTGGGTACGACAGGACGGGGAAACAACCCAATCCCGCCCATACCCCCCACATCCCACCAGTGAGGAAAAAGGTAGGAACGTCAGGGGATGAGGAGGGAAACCCCCATCCCGCCGTGCCTCCCACATCTCACATTCCGTAGGAACTCAACCGCCATGAGGCAGCTTTTAAGCAGACGAACCAGCAACGCTCAAGAGACGTCGAGGAAAAGGAGTCATGGTAGGTACGGGGGTCCTATGTCCCGCCGCGCCGCCCACATCCCACCATCCACAGGATCCCACAAACCGTGAGGCGGTATTTAAGCACCCAGCCCGCAATGCTCCACAGACGGGGAGGAAAAGGCAGGCACGTCAGGGGACGGGGCAAAAACCCAATCCCGCCGCGCCTCCCACATCCCACCATCCGCAGCAACTCAACCACCCTGAGGCGGCTTTTAAGCAAGCCAAGCCGCACTGCTCTAGAGAAGGCGAGGGAAGGGCATAAGCGTCGAGGGACGACAAAGGAACACCAACCCACCATGCCTCCCACATCCCACCATCCAAGGAACTCCGCCACCGACAGGTGGCCTTTTAAGCAAGCCCGAACCGCAACGCTCCATGAAAGGTGAGGAAAAAGGCGGGCACGGCATGAGACTGGGCAAAAACCCATTCTTTCCAATGCCCCCCACATCCCACCGGTGAGGAAAAGGAATTACAGCGTCCCACCGCCATGCCTCCCACATCCCACCTTCCGAAGGAACTCAACCGCCATGAGGCAGATTTTAAGCAGACGAACCCACAACGCTCCAGGGACGTTGAGGAAAAGGAGTCATGACAGGAACGGAGGCCCTATGTCCCGCCGCACCCCCCACATCCCACCATTCAAAAGAACTCAACCACCGTTGAGAAACTTTTAACCAAGAACCAGGACACCAACCATGCTCATCTATCATCATCCCATCCAAGTTATATCTGTCTAGTATCGCATCGTATTTTTAGCAAGCCCTTGGAAGACGGAACCGCAATTGTGCGAGAGAATTCAACCCAAGCATATAGACGGGGCCCCTACATCAGCACCAAAAAAATTCCACTACCAACAGGGAGAACTCCAAAGGGACAAGTGAGGGTCATCTAGGTGGAGCTCACCCACCTGGGGATTCTTCGCTTGAGATATAACCGAGGAGAAAGTCACCCCTGGCACTGATTTAATGAGACCCGTCACAGTATCACCATCTTTCGATTAGTTTGTCCTTTACATGCGGGACCTGATCTTTGAGACAGGCATATGACTAGTGGAAGGATCAGCCATGTAGCATCACCAACAACATCTGCATTGTTTGGGGTATGACTGAGCTGACCACTCAGACCCCAACACAAGCCCAAACCGTCGTCCCGAACATTCAATTCTGTTCGATTAGTTTGTCCTTTGTACATGCACAACCTGATCTTTGAGACAAGCATATGACTAATGGAAGGATCAGCCAGGTAGCATCACCAACCACATCTGCAATGTTTGAGGTATGACTGAGCAGACCACTCAGACCCCAACACAAGCCCCAACCATCTTCCCAAATCGACAGGATTCCCCTTAATGAGTCATCACCTCCGCATGACGCTCGTGTATCTTGCAGAAACAGTAGATACACATTCTCAAGCCACCCTTATGAACATCATCACCCAAGGCATGGCTGAGGAGGAAGGCACCCCAACTTGTCCAATAATGAACCATGGAAATCGTCACCCTGTTGGTGAGAGTTTCTTAGGACCCAAATAACTCGCACGTGGCCCCGACAATGCGTTGAGCAAAGCACTCCCACCAATCATTGCCCAAGGCAGCTTGCTATGGTTCGCATGAAATATCGCTGAATGAGAAATTTAGGAGCACGCTCTCGCATCCTGGTGATACCGACAGTTTCGCGCTTGAACCACTACCAAAATTCCACAACGCTCCAGAGAAGGTGAGGAAAAGGCGGTACAGCAAGGGACGACAAAGGAACCCAATCCCAACATGCCTCCCACATCCCAACATCTGCAAGAACTCAACCACACTCAGTGGATTTTAAGCAAAGCCCGACCCGCAACGCTCCATGAAAGGTGAGGAAAAAGGTGGGTACGACAGGACGGGGAAACAACCCAATCCCGCCCATACCCCCCACATCCCACCAGTGAGGGAAAAGGTAGGAACGTCAGGGGATGAGGAGGGAAACCCCCATCCCGCCGTGCCTCCCACATCTCACATTCCGTAGGAACTCAACCGCCATGAGGCAGCTTTTAAGCAGACGAACCAGCAACGCTCAAGAGACGTCGAGGAAAAGGAGTCATGGTAGGTACGGGGGTCCTATGTCCCGCCGCGCCGCCCACATCCCACCATCCACAGGATCCCACAAACCGTGAGGCGGTATTTAAGCACCCAGCCCGCAATGCTCCACAGACGGGGAGGAAAAGGCAGGCACGTCAGGGGACGGGGCAAAAACCCAATCCCGCCGCGCCCCCCACATCCCACCATCCGCAGCAACTCAACCACCCTGAGGCAGCTTTTAAGCAAGCAAAGCCGCACTGCTCTAGAGAAGGCGAGGGAAGGGCAGGAGCATCGAGGGACGACAAAGGAACACCAACCCACCATGCCTCCCACATCCCACCATCCAAGGAACTCCGCCACCAACAGGTGGCCTTTTAAGCAAGCCCGAACCGCAACGCTCCATGAAAGGTGAGGAAAAAGGCGGGCACGGCATGAGACTGGGCAAAAACCCATTCTTTCCAATGCCCCCCACATCCCACCGGTGAGGAAAAGGAATTACAGCGTCCCACCACCATGCTTCCCACATCCCACCTTCCGAAGGAACTCAACCGCCGTGAGGCAGATTTTAAGCAGACGAACCCACAACGCTCCAGGGACGTTGAGGAAAAGGAGTCATGACAGGAACAGAGGCCCTATGTCCCGCCGCACCCCCCACATCCCACCATTCAAAAGAACTCAACCACCGTTGCGAAACTTTTAACCAAGAACCAGGACACCAACCATGCTCATCTATCATCATCCCATCCAAGTTATATATGTCTAGTATCGCATCGTCTTTTTAGCAAGCCCTTGGAACCCGAAACCAAAATTGTGCGAGAGAATTCAACCCAAGCATATAGACGGGGCCCGTACATCAGCACCAACAAAATTCCACTACCAACAGGGAGAACTCCAAAGGGACAAGTGAGGGTCTTCAAGGTGGAGCTCACCCACCTGGGGATTCTTCGCTTGAGGTATAACCGAGGAGAAAGTCAGCCCTGGCACTGATTTAATGAGACCCGTCACAGTATCACCATCTTTCGATTAGTTTGTCCTTTACATGCGGGACCTGATCTTTGAGACAGGCATATGACTAGTGGAAGGATCAACCATGTAGCATCACCAACCACATCTGCAATGTTTGAGGTATGACTGAGCAGACCACTCAGACCCCAACACAAGCCCAAACCGTCGTCCCGAGCATTCAATTCCATTCGATTAGTTTGTCCTTCGTACATGCACAGCCTGATCTTTGAGACAATCATATGACTAATGGAAAGATCAACCGGGTACCATCACCAACCACATCTGCAATGTTTGAGGTATGACTGAGCAGACCACTCAGACCCCAACACAAGCCCGAACCATCTCTTCCCAAATCGACATGTTTCCCCTTAATTAGTCATCACCTCTGCATGACGCTCGTGTATCTTGCAGAAACAGTAGATACACATTCTCAAGCCACCCTTATGAACATCATCACCCAAGGCATGACTGAGGAGGAAGGCACCCCAACTTGTCCAATAATGAACCATGGAAATCGTTACCCTGTTGGTGTGAGTTTCTTAGGACCCAAATAACTCGCACGTGGCCCCGACAATGCGTTGAGCAAAGCACTCCCACCAATCAGTGCCCAAGGCAGCTTGCTATGGTTCGCATGGAATATCACTGAATGAGAAATTTAGGAGCACGCTCTCGCATCCTGGTGATACCGACAGTTTCGCGCTTGAACCACTACCAAAATTCCACAACGCTCCAGAGAAGGTGAGGAAAAGGCGGTACAGCAAGGGACGACAAAGGAACCCAATCCCACCATGCCTCCCACATCCCAACATCTGCAAGAACTCAACCACAATCAGTGGATTTTAAGCAAAGCCCGACCCGCAACGCTCCATGAAAGGTGAGGAAAAAGGTGGGTACGACAGGACGGGGAAACAACCCAATCCCACCCATACCCCCCACATCCCACCAGTGAGGAAAAAGGTAGGAACGTCAGGGGATGAGGAGGGAAACCCCCATCCCGCCGTGCCTCCCACATCTCACATTCCGTAGGAACTCAACCGCCATGAGGCAGCTTTTAAGCAGACGAACCAGCAACGCTCAAGAGACGTCGAGGAAAAGGAGTCATGGTAGGTACGGGGGTCCTATGTCCCGCCGCGCCGCCCACATCCCACCATCCACAGGATCCCACAAACCGTGAGGCGGTATTTAAGCACCCAGCCCGCAATGCTCCACAGATGGGGAGGAAAAGGCAGGCACGTCAGGGGACGGGGCAAAAACCCAATCCCGCCGCGCCCCCCACATCCCACCATCCGCAGCAACTCAACCGCCCTGAGGCGGCTTTTAAGCAAGCAGAGCCGCACTGCTCTAGAGAAGGCGAGGGAAGGGCAGGAGCGTCGAGGGACGACAAAGGAACACCAACCCACCATGCCTCCCACATCCCACCATCCAAGGAACTCCGCCACCAACAGGTGGCCTTTTAAGCAAGCCCGAACCGCAACGCTCCATGAAAGGTGAGGAAAAAGGCGGGCACGGCATGAGACTGGGCAAAAACCCATTCTTTCCAATGCCCCCCACATCCCACCGGTGAGGAAAAGGAATTACAGCGTCCCACCGCCATGCCTCCCACATCCCACCTTCCGAAGGAACTCAACCGCCATGAGGCAGATTTTAAGCAGACGAACCCACAACGCTCCAGGGACGTTGAGGAAAAGGAGTCATGACAGGAACGGAGGCCCTATGTCCCGCCGCACCCCCCACATCCCACCATTCAAAAGAACTCAACCACCGTTGCGAAACTTTTAACCAAGAACCAGGACACCAACCATGCTCATCTATCATCATCCCATCCAAGTTATATCTGTCTAGTATCGCATCATCTTTTTAGCAAGCCCTTGGAACCCGAAACCAAAATTGTGCGAGAGAATTCAACCCAAGCATATAGACGGGGCCCTTACATCAGCACCAACAAAATTCCACTACCAACAGGGAGAACTCCAAAGGGACAAGTGAGGTTCTTCTAGGTGGAGCTCACCCACCTGGGGATTCTTCGCTTGATGTATAACCGAGGAGAAAGTCAGCCGTGTCACTGATTTAATGAGACCCTTCACAGTATCACCATCTTTCGATTAGTTTGTCCTTGTACATGCAGGACCTGATCTTTGAGACACGCATATGACTAGTGGAAGGATCACCCATGTAGCGTCACTAACCACATCTGCAATGTTTGAGGTATGACTGAGCAGACCACTCAGACCCCAACACAAGCCTAAACCGTCGTCCCGAGCATTCAATTCCATTCGATTAGTTTGTCCTTTGTACATGCACAACCTGATCTTTGATACAAGCATATGACTAATGGAAGGATCAGCCAGGTAGCATCACCAACCACATCTGCAATGTTTGAGGTATGACTGAGCAAACCACTCAGACCCCAACACAAGCCCAAACCATCTTCCCAAATCGACATGTTTCCCCTTAATTAGTCATCACCTCTGCATGACGCTCGTGTATCTTGCAAAAACAATAGATACACATTCTTCGCTTGATGTATAACCGAGGAGAACGTCAAACTTGTCACTGATTTAATGAGACCCTTCACAGTATCACCATCTTTCGGTTAGTTTGTCCCTGTACATGCACAGACTGATCTTTGAGACAAGCATATGACTAGTGTTCTCATCGGATATCCAACCAAGCCAAACCGTGTTCCATCATTCACATGGAAACATGTACAAGGACCAAATGAAAGCGAGGAGAAATTAAACCCCCACTTACGGATGAGGGTGCCAACGAGACCAACGTTCCCTTCCCAAAAAAGGGAGACCGCAGTATCTTGACAACCATCCACCACTCCCACACAATCGCGTAAGCACAACCATCAACCCACACAACTGACCGTCACGCCTCGAGGGAAGCAACCCGAGAGGCATCACAATGCAGCACATGAAGGCAGGGAAAGCCCGCTATGCATGACACAAGGGAAGGATTGATATACCCAACCCCCTAGCGCCAACGAGACCAACGTTCCATTCCCAAAAAAGGGAGACCGCAGTATCTTGACAACCATCCACCACTTCCACACAATCGCATAAGGGCAACCATCAACCCACACAACTGATCATGCACAACCTGATCTTTGAGACAAGCATATGACTAGTAGAAGGATCAGCCATGTAGCATCACCAACATCATCTGCATTGTTTGAGGTATGACTGAGCTCACCACTCAGACCCCAACACAAGCCCAAACCATCATCCCGAACATTCAATTCCGTTCCATTAGTTTGTCCTTTGTACATGCACAACCTGATCTTTGGGACAAGCATATGACTAATGGAAGGATCAGCCAGGTTGCATCACCAACCACATCTGCAATGTTTGAGGTATGACTGAGCAGACCACTCAGACCCCAACACAAGCCCAAACCGTCTTTCCAAATCGACAGGAACCCAATTAATGAGTCATCACCTCTGCATGATGCTCAATACCGCAATTGTGCGAGAGAATTCAACCCAAGCATATAAACAGGGCCCGTATATCATAACTGACAAAATTCCACTACCAACAGGGAGAACTCCGAAGGGACAAGTGAGGGTCTTCTAGGTGGAGCTCACCCACCTGGGGATTCTTCTCTTGATGTATAACTGAGGAGAAAGTCAGCCCTGGCACTAATTTAATGAGACCCATCACAGTATCACCATCTTTCGATTAGTTTGTCTTTGTACATGCGGGACCTGATCTTTGAGTCAAGCATATGACTAGTTGAAGGATCAGCCATGTAGCATCACCAACAACATCTGCATTGTTTGAGGTATGACTGAGCTAACCACTCAGACCCCAACACAAGCCCAAACCGTCGTCCCGAACATTCAATTCCATTCGATTAGTTTTTCCTTTGTACATGCACCACCTGATCTTTGGGACAAGCATATGACTAATGGAAGGATCAGCCAGGTAGCATCACCAACCACATCTGCAATGTTTGAGGTATGACTGAGCAAACCACTCAGACCCCAACACAAGCCCAAACCATCTTCCCAAATCGACAGGATTCCCCTTAATGAGTCATCACCTCTGCGTGACGACGCTCGTGTATCTTGTCGAAACAATAGATACACATTCTTCGCTTGATGTATAACCGAGGAGAACGTCAAACTTGTCACTGATTTAATGAGACCCTTCACAATATCACCATCTTTCGGTTAGTTTGTCCCTGTACATGCACAGACTGATCTTTGAGACAAGCATTTGACTAGTGTTCTCAACGGATATCCAACCAAGCCAAACCGTGTTCCATCATTCACATGGAAACATGCACAAGGACCAAATGAAAGCGAGGAGAAATTAATCCCCCACTTACGGATGAGGGTGCCAACGAGACCAACGTTCCCTTCCCAAAAAAGGGAGACCGCAGTATCTTGACAACCATCCACCACTCCCACACAATCGCGTAAGCACAACCATCAACCCACACAACTGACCGTGACGCCTCAAGGGAAGCAACCCGAGAGGCATCACAATGCAGCACATGAAGGCAGGGAAAGCCCGCTATGCATGACACAAGGGAAGGATTTATATACCCAACCCCCTAGAGCCAAGGAGACCAACGTTCCCTTCCCAAAAAAGGGAGACCGCAGTATCTTGACAACCATCCACCACTCCCACACAATCGCGTAAGCACAACCATCAACCCACACAACTGACTGTGACGCCTCGAGGGAAGCAACCCGAGAGACATCACAATGCAGCACATGAAGGCAGGGAAAGCCCGCTATGCATGACACAAGGGAAGGATTTATATACCCAACCCCCTAGAGCCAAGGAGACCAACGTTCCCTTCCCAAAAAAGGGAGACCGCAGTATCTTGACAACCATCCACCACTCCCACACAATCGCGTAAGCACAACCATCAACCCACACAACTGACCGTGACGCCTCAAGGGAAGCAACCCCAGAGGCATCACAATGCAGCACATGAAGGCAGGGAAAGCCCGCTATGCATGACACAAGGGAAGGATTTATATACCCAACCCCCTAGAGCCAAGGAGACCAACGTTCCCTTCCCAAAAAAGGGAGACCGCAGTATCTTGACAACCATCCACCACTCCCACACAATCGCGTAAGCACAACCATCAACCCACACAACTGACTGAGACGCCTCGAGGGAAGCAACCCGAGAGACATCACAATGCAGCACATGAAGGCAGGGAAAGCCCGCTATGCATGACACAAGGGAAGGATTGATATACCCAACCCCCTAGAGCCAACGAGACCAACGTTCCCTTCCCAAAAAAGGGAGACCGCAGTATCTTGACAACCATCCACCACTCCCACACAATCGCATAAGCGCAACCATCAACCCACACAACTGATCATGCAGGACCTGACCTTTGAGACAAGCATATGACTAGTGGAAGGATCAGCCATGTAGCATCACCAACAACATCTGCATTGTTTGAGGTATGACTGAGCTCACCACTCAGACCCCAACACAAGCCCAAACCGTCGTCTCGAACATTCAATTCCGTTCGATTAGTTTGTCCTTTGTACATGCACAACCTGATTTTTGAGACAAGCATATGACTAATGGAAGGATCAGACAGGTTGCACCACCAACAACATCTGCAATGTTTGAGGTATGACTGAGCAGACCACTCAGACCCCAACACAATCCCAAACCGTCTTCCCAAATCGACAGGAACCCAATTAATGAGTCTTCACCTCTGCATGATGCTCAAAACCGCAATTGTGCGAGAGAATTCAACCCAAGCATATAAACAGGGCCCGTATATCAGCACTAACAAAATTCCACTACCAACAGGGAGAACTCCGATGGGACAAGTGAGGATCTTCTAGGTGGAGCTCACCCACCTGGGGATTCTTCGCTTGATGTATAACCGAGGAGAAAGTCAGCCGTGTCACTGATTTAATGAGACCCTTCACAGTATCACCATCTTTCGATTAGTTTGTCCCTGTACATGCACTAACTGATCTTTGAGACAAGCATATGACTAGTGGAAGGATCAACCATGTAGCATTACCAACAACATCTGCATTGTTTGTGGTATAACTGAGCAGACCACTCAGACCCCAACACAAGCCCAAACCATCATCCCGAACATTCAATTCCGTTCGATTAGTTTATCCTTTGTAAATGCACAACCTGATCTTTGAGACAAGCATATGACTAATGGTAGGATCAGCCAGGTAGCATCACCAACCACATCTGCAATGTTTGAGGTATGACTGAGCAGACCACTCAAACCCCAACACAAGCCCAAATCATCTTCCCAAATCGACAGGATTCACCTTAATGAGTCATCACCTCTGCATGACGCTCGTGTATCTTGCAGAAACAATAGATACACATTCTTCGCTTGATGTAAAACCAAGGAGAACGTCAGACTTGTCCCTGATTTACTGAGACCCTTCACAGTATCACCATCTTCGATTAGTTTGTCCCTGTACATGCACAGACTGAACTTTGAGACAAGCATATGACTAGTGTTCTCAACGGATATCCAACCAAGCCAAACCGTGTTCCATCATTCACATGGAAACATGCACAAGGACCAAATGAAAGCGAGGAGAAATTAAACCCCCACTTACGGATGAGGGTGCCAACGAGACCAACGTTCCCTTCCCAAAAAAGGGAGACCGCAGTATCTTGACAACCATCCACCACTCCCACACAATCGCGTAAGCACAACCATCAACCCACACAGCTGATCGTGACGCCTCGAGGGATGCAACCCGAGAGGCATCACAATGCAGCACATGAAGGCAGGGAAAGCCCGCTATGCATGACACAAGGGAAGGATTGATATACCCAACCCCCTAGAGCCAACGAGACCAACGTTCCCTTCCCAAAAAAGGGAGACCGCGGTATCTTGACAACCATCCACCACTCCCACACAATCGCATAAGCGCAACCATCAACCCACACAACTGATCATGCAGGACCTGATCTTTGAGACAAGCATATGACTAGTGGAAGGATCAGACATGTAGAATCACCAACAACATCTGCATTGTTTGAGGTATGACTGAGCTCACCACTCAGACCCCAACACAAGCCCAAACCGTCGTCCCGAACATTCAATTCCGTTCGATTAGTTTGTCCATTGTACATGCACAACCTGATCTTTGAGACAAGCATATGACTAATGGAAGGATCAACAAGGTTGCATCACCAACCACATCTGCAATGTTTGAGGTATGACCCCACCTCAACGTCCTTCCCTTCAAGGCACGCCACATGCACCAAGACGGGACTCGAGGCCCCTTCAAATCGTCTCACTCGGATGCCATTGTCTGGAAACGACTGTCAGCCCGCAAGATCACACATGCGACAAACCCCATCTCGTTGTCATCGTTTTTAGGGCGCACTACCTCGGGAAAGACAAGCCCCAAGCACGGGACGAATCATCGAGAATTCATGGCATTGCGTCCATGCCATTTTCCATGTCACTGGGCACGTCATCGGGTGGCTCTAGGCACGCAGGACAAGACCCACGCCCAGGGGGGGTCGCCGACCACTCCCCCCCCTAAAGAGACATTTATGCATTTCCAGCTATTCCACCAGGAAACATCAACAGTGACGAGGAGACATACTGATGGGTTTAGACCACCCTAAGGGCACCGCAGTGCATGAAAGACAACACGGGTTGCCCTAAAAGAGCTATGAAACCATAGGAAGGGCCACCGACGTGACCCCTTAGGCACATGAAGGCCGCCGACACGTCATGGCATCCGTCCCGCGTCTCGTCCATCACCGCAGAGAAGACACGCCCCATGTCCAGAGCGGGTCCTCACGCATGAAAGGAATTATATTGAGGCGGTCATTGTCATTACATACCGTACCCAACAACATATGACAAACCCCACCACGTCGTCCTTCCTTGCAAGGCACACCGCATCCTCCAAGGCAAGCCCCGATGCCCCTTCAAATCGTCCCACTCGGGTGGCGTTGTCTCCACGTGATTGTCAGTACGTCGGACCTGACACGCGACGCACCCCGGCTCATTGTCATCACTTTTATGGCGCATTACCTCAGACAAGACAAGCCCCAAGCACCGTATGAATCCTCAAGCTTTCATGGATTTGTCTGGAGGCCATTTTTCCATGTCCGTGGGCATGTCACTAGGTGGCTCTGGGCACGCAGGACAAGACCCACGCCCAGGGGGGGTCGCCGACCACTCCCCCCCTAAAGAGACATTTATGCATTTTCAGCTGTCCCACCAGGAAACATCAGCACTGACGAGGAGACATACTAACGGGTTTAGACAACCCTGTGGGCACCACAGCGCATGAAAGACAACACGTGTTGCCCTAAAAGATATATGAAACCATAGGAACAGCCACCGATGTGACCCCTTAGGCACATGAAGGCCGCCGACACGTAGTAGCATTCATCCCGGGTAGCGTCCAACACCGCCGAGAAGACAGGCCCCATGTCCAGAGAGGGTCCTCACGCATGAAATGAATTCTCTTTAGGTGGTCATTGTCATTACATACGGGACACGACAACAGATGACAAACCCCACCGCAACGTCCTTCCTTTCAAGGCACGCCACACGCACCAAGACGGGCCTCGAGGCCCCTTCAAATCGTCTCACTCGGATGCCATTGTCTGGACACGACTGTCAGTCCGCAGGATCACACATGCGACAAACCCCATCTCATTGTCATCGTTTTTAGGGCGCACTACCTCGGGCAAGACAAGCCCCAAGCACGGGACGAATCATCAGAAATTCATGGCACTGCGTCGATGCCATTTTCCATGTCACTCGGCATGTCAGTGGGTGGCTCTAGGCACGCAGGACAAGACCCACGCCCAGGGGGGGTCGCCGACCACTCCCCCCCTAAAGAGACATTTATGCATTTCCAGCTATACCACCAGGAAACATCAACAGTGACGAGGAGACATACTGATGGGTTTAGACCACCCTAAGGGCACCGCAGTGCATGAAAGACAACACGGGTTG
>CAUJRU010001316.1:0-167000 GCA_963277665.1 Viscum album | reverse complement strand
GACTCCCCTCCACTACTAATTACAAGATTAGATGGAGAGATAATAATAAACACACCAAACCATAAAAAAATATGTGGAATGTGAATATTACCTAAAGAATTGTCAAATAACACCCCTGATGAAAACATAATCCAAAATGCATTTCATTGCATAAAGAAATTCCCATACAAGAAGTCCACCAATACAAAAAAAATTAAAACCCCAACACAAGTCTCTCTGCTAAGTCAAAAATGGAGGGGATTAATATCCTTCCCATCACCATCATCGTCATCCCCATGTCCAGCATCATTATCCTCAGCAGCAACATCATCAACATCATCATCACCAGCAGCAACATCATCATCAGTAGCAGAAATCTCATCACCAACAACAGCATCAGCAACATCCTCTCCAGCTCTATCGCCACCACCGTCATCACCACTAGGACCCTCATGGGAATCACCCAAGGAATTATGTAAAGAGCGCATTGATGCCATACATGAATGAAAAGTGGTATCAACCTCTGGTGGTAGTGACTAACTCAAAACTGACATAGCTTTCATGAAATGTTCATTCATTAGCTTAATTTTTTCATGCTCCTCTAATACTATTTTCTTTTTCACAGCTAATTCAGCACACGTACTTTCCAACTGAGAGGCCTTAGAGGCTTTAGAGGAGTCCGATGATGACCAATACCTAGAGGGGACAATGTTTTTTCCTGGTCTACAATGGACTCTTCCAGGATACTCCACACCTAACACATGACTCAAATGATCATTTGGCCCTAAGTTGTCAGCTTCCTCATCCATGGATTCCAAGGCAGACTGTTGAAATTATAAACATATTAAATTATGAATTTCGTATAAATGTTTGAAATATAAATAAAAAAACTTACAATTTTTTCTTGTGTTTGTG
This sequence comes from Viscum album, assembly GCA_963277665.1. Classification (NCBI taxonomy): domain Eukaryota; kingdom Viridiplantae; phylum Streptophyta; class Magnoliopsida; order Santalales; family Viscaceae; genus Viscum; species Viscum album. The sequence continues at coordinate 166,106 of CAUJRU010001316.1, read as the reverse complement.
AATTTACTGTAGTTCCATATTTTATTTTCCTACTGAAGCAGAATAATTTGGCATGAGGTACAGGACCTTCAATGCCCCATTCAGCTTGCTGCATATGAGAAATGCACAAATTTGGATTACAGCCATATATGATAAATGCAAAAAAATTGGATTGAACGTACCAGCCGCTTCTCATGATCGGGCATTGTAGTGCGCCCCAATGTGTGTAGATATGTCATTTCATCTTTGTTTTTTTTTTCGCTGACACTTCCTAAGAAACAAAAAAACAATACAAGTAATAAGAATTAAATTTTATATAAAAACCATTAAATATGGGTAGTACCTTATACTTTTCATTCTTCCAATGTGCGATCATTTTTTGATATTGACTTTTTAGACAGTCCGGGTTTGTGGGTACACCCTCTAACTCAGTACCCACTCTGCTCCTCCAACCAATATGTAACTCATACTTGTATGACCGCCAATACTCTCCAAGATCACTCAACCTAGAAGCTTTGGCAGCTTCATCGTTAGGAAAGTTAAATCGACTCTGCAATGAAAATGTTAAGTCATATAAATACATTGCTAATATAAATATAAATTTATAAAATTTCTGTACCCATATCTGTGCCCATGACTTATCCTTAATGTCAGCACTGATATGTCTCCATGAGACCGGTTCCACCAGAACGATATCATGATATTTGGCTAAAGTAGCCATGAAACTTCTATACTCCTTAGCATTTTTACCTACCGTTTGATTTTGAGGATTGTAATCCACCATAATCTGAGTTTTGCAATTCCAGGCATCCCGCATTCGAGTGCACCCACGTCTCCTACTAGAAGATCCCACTAAATAAAATAAGAGGTGAAAAGAGAAGAGTTAAGTGACAATACAATAGAACAAAAGTGAAATGCTATAATTTGAAACATTTATAATAAAAAAACCGGATGCATGCTTCTGAATAGGCTATGAGACATCCGTGGACTGTGCTGGATCAGCATCCTCCGAAAGAAGTATCTGTTCCACAGCATGCTTCAGCTGATCTTCATGAACAGGAGTGGAAACTGAATGAACAAACTCAATATGTGTAGGGTGGATGGTAGGAAAAGGAGGTGGTGTAGACATGTCAGAATATGTGTAGTAGGTCTGGGGATACATGAATGGATATGGAAATTTTGCAGGTGAGAACATCGGTCGAGTCGGAGTGGGCATGGAATGGGAAAAAGAGGGTAAATGGGATGATGATGGTAGCATGTATGGGAACATCCTAGGGGTCTCAAGCGGAGGGCGGACATGTGTGGTATATGGGATGTCCACTAATGGGTCAGTGTGGGGAGTGGTAAGACGGGAGCTCTGCCTAGGTCTAGGAGGATCCCTGCTCGGTCCCATACTAGGAAGAGGAATCTCTAGGGTTATATATCCCTAAAATATATTTGATCAAAAATATGAACTTCATATTATATCTAATGAGAAAGATAAATATTAGAATTATTATACTCACTGAAGACAACTCATGCTCGCGTCTAACAGGATCAACATCAAATAATATTTTCTTGCGAGCTTCTGTAGTTTTCTTCATAATCTGCATAAGAATGAAATAAATATTTTTTAGCAACAATTTTTACAAATCATACATACAACTTAGAAGCCAAAGAAGACAAAAAAATGTCATAAGATCTTTCATTAATGATAATTGACAACCAAGTTATACAATTTTTAAAACCACATTTTAAACCCTGTTTTCTGAATTGAAATAAATATAATTAAATGAAACAAAACCAAACAATAATAAAACAGACATATCATTCCAAACTAAAACTAAATTAAAGTAATTACATTCATACCAACCTAAGAAACTCACGTCAAGGTAAACTGAATGAACTCTGAATATATATGGTTGCTTTTATATATTACCCTCCACTACCTCAGGTTCAACATCATCTCTCACAATGGGAAAATTTGTGTCATCAAATACAATATTTTGGCTAACACCGATGGGGGAGTCAATGGTGAAAATTTCATCCCCAGCATCATGAAAAATATGTCTTGGGATTACTTCATTAATGACACCATAATCAGGTTTTAGATGATCTTTCACATAAAACACTTGTTTTTCCATTGATGCCAAAATGTATGGTTCATCGGTATGCAGGAATCGACTCATGTCAATAACTCTAAATCCACAATCATTAATAAATGTACCATGTCGCGTCATTGAATCAAACCATTTACATTTCATCATAGTGACTCGACCTTGAGATTAGTAATCCAATAACAATATTTTCTCAATCAGTCCATAATAATACACATCTTCATATCGAGGTCGACTATCTGATGCACTGGCATAACAATTTATTCTAGCAGTTAACATGATGCCATCATGCTGTGTTATCATTTTCACCTCTTTATCGGTTGTAACAAATTTATATCCATTGATTATTAATGATTTGCAGTCATGAACCAAAGAATTGGGACCAAAAGCCAACGCTCTTAATTCTTGAGAAATAAAGTTAGTAGGTAAACTCAATACCTGGAATACATATGAGTAATATAATTAAATATATATCTATATTTTAAGGTATATAATGTAATGGTCATACCTTTGATTTCAACCAAGTTGGGAACTCTTGTCTATGCATAGCCTCTCTCCTTCTCAACGGCAAAGACCGATGAAATCTACTTATAATTTGTTTATGTTCTCTACATAAAATGACAATAAAAGTATAAGGTATATGTGATATGATATCATATGAGATAACATATATATATTCAAATTACTTACTTGATATAGGCATCGAACAAACCACAATTAAACAAGACTGTACGATGTGCCATATTGCTCTCTTCAAAGCTCAATGTAACCAATGTATATGACCCAACAATTCCATCTATTTGGGGAAGAGATGGAAACAAGGGCTAAATTTCCTCATACTTCTCATCTTCATTTCTCATTGGTTGATTATGTCTTGTGCTCACATCAGACAAATACATTGAACAAAAATCTATACATTCTAGGGCCAGATAACTCCTCACAATGGAACCTTCAGGATAATTCTTATTTCGAACATATGATTTCAAAGTGCACATATTTATTTTAGTGCGATACATCCACTGAAAAGCGGCTGGTCCCCCAAGAAGTGTCTCGGTTGGAAGATGAACTTTTAAATGCAACATGCAAGTGAAAAAGGATGGAGGAAAAAAAATTCCAACTCACACAGAATTAACGGAGCCACTTGCTGAATTTTTATCAACAATGATTTGGATAACCTTTTAGCACAAAGGTCTCTAAAAAAAGACACAACTGAATCACTAACACCCTTACATTATTGGATAGCAAATGCTGAATTGCTATTGGAATCAATTCATGAAGAAGGATGTGATAATCATGAGTTTTTAGGGATTTCAATTTCAAATGCCTTCTGCTGACTCGTTTAGATATGTTGCTGGAATAGCCATCTGGAACCTTGATATTCTCCAATATTTCCAGAAATTGATCTTTCTTTGCCGGTGTCATCACATAAGAAGCATAGGTACTTTTCCATTTGTTTTCACCGATACAAACAGGATGTAGTTCTGGTCAAATACCCTAATCCAATAAATCCCAACAAGATCGGAAGTCATATTTGGTCTTCACCTTAATATTCAAAAGAATTGCAAGCAACATTTCACATATATTTTTCTCAATATGCATTACGTCTAAACAATGAAGTAACAAATTAGTAGACCAATATGGCAACACAAAAAAAATACTTCTCCTTTTCCAATTGTAAGTGACTTCAGTATCAACATTCTTCCTCTTTCGAGATTTCAACTGACCTTTCCCTAATGAAAAGATGAAATCTTTCAATTCATCAAGCACATCACTTCCTGACATACGTTGAGGTGGTTCTTTAGTGTCAACATTATTATCAAACCTCCAACGATTCTTCCTGTATTGATGATCCATTGGCAAGAATCGGTGATGCCCCATGAAACTAAAACTACGAAGATATTTAAGCCTTCTCAATCGTGTATTATTCATACAAATGAGACATGATATTTTTCCCTTCGTGCTCCACCCAGACATCATTGCATAGGCAGGAAAATCATTTATGGTCCATAGAAGGGCAGCACGCATCTGAAACGTATTCTTTGAAGAAGCATCAAATGTCTGCACACCTAAATCCCAAAGTTGTTTCAACTATTTTATTAAAGGTTGCAAGTAGACATCTATATCATTACCAGGATCTGAAGGTCCAGATATCAGTATACTCAAGAAAGTGAAAGGTTTTTTCATACACATCCACGGAGGAAGATTATAAACATGAATAAAAACCAGCCACGTGCTATGAGCAGTAAGCATCTGACCAAATAGATTAAAACCATCACATGATAGGCCCAATCTGGAATTATGCACCTCAGCTGCAAAATCAGGATGTTGTGCATCAAATGTCCGCCATGCTAATCCATCTACAGGATGGACCAGCTCATCATTACCTTTAATTATCTCAACATAGTTCCATCTCATATTGACTTATATTTCTGGAGACATGAATAGATTTTGAAGTCTGGGAATCAATGGAAAGTACCACATGACTTTCTGTGGCACACGAGATGGTATTCCATCTGAATTTGTCTTCCATCAAGATGTACCACATTCATTGCAGTCATTACGGTCATCTGTTTCCTCCAAATATAAACTGCAATCTTTAGAACAAGCATGGACTTTATTAGTAGAAAATCCAAGCTTCTTAATTAACTTCCATGCCATGTAATGATTTTAGGGAATATCTGTACCATTAGGAAGAAAGTCCTTCAAAAATGTAATAATATAATCAATGGCTGTATTAGAAATCCCATGCATGGTTTTTTCATGATATAACCGCATTAAAAATTCCAACATGGTCATTTTAGTACATTCTTGATATACTGGAGTTCTGGAATCATCCAATAAATTTTTCACTCTCTTAAAATCATCGTCTTCAACATTTTCCTCATGTGTACTGATATCATTGTCTTCTTGCACCGGCATGCTATCTCTCTCAGAATGATGCACATATGGAAACTGATCAAATATCAAATTCTCCATGTCACTTCGTTCATTTCGTTTATGAACAGTCGAATATTGACTCGTCTCTCCATGGTGAAACCAAACATTATAGTTAGCTTGAAATCCAAATTTTGTTAAATGGTAACTAACTTCTTCTCATATTAACCATGGTCTTCCAACACAATTATAGCAGGGACACTATATACAACCTCTATCTGATGCATTGTTAATTGCAAAATCTAAAAAATTCTCCAAATTACTTTGAAAATCGGTTGAAATATGATCGGTATGATACATCTAGCTTCTATCCATTCTATAACAAGAAAAAAATTATCATTCAATCAACAATGTAAATCATATTTAAAAAATTCATTACAGACAATTTTATTATTAAATTAATCAAATAATATTAGTAGCTTGCAAAACATATTTAATGACAAGAGGAGTCCATGATTGAATAAGTATGAAAAAATAAAAAAGGTATACCTTGAGATGTAAACTAAAGAAAAAAGTTAAAAAATTCACTCCCAAGTGGTCATTGATGGGGAATAAAAAAGAAAATTTCAATGTAAAATACTCCTTTATAGATATAGAGGCATTATACACATGGGAAGAAAATTTTATTTAATTAATATGAATTTATAATTTTATAGATTATTTGGTAGGGGTTATTTTATGGGGAATAAAACATTAAATGAAAATAGAGTAGTTATAACTTTAATGTTTTGGAATTAATATTAAAAAAATGTTTAAGGTATCCTAAAAATTTTGTACAACATGATGCTTACAAGATATACTTTTTATGGATTCTATTGGAACTTTAGAATATTTGTTCATATGGAAAAGATATGTTTTTTAAAATAGACATCATCGTATACTTGGGATTATTGAGAATCAATGTTTGGGGGTTTCAACCCCTTTAAAGGAATAAAAGTTAGAAACCTATTGTAAATTCTATATAGAAATCACATAACATGTTTGACATTCTTGAATAAGTCTATGGAAGGTGTGATCATCCTATTCATGATGAAAATGAATGCCTCATCAATATACCATCCTAAAAATATTTGAGTTTTAATACTCAAAATCATCAAAAGAAGAATAGAAAAGTGAATGAGAAAGATTTAGTTGTTGAAGTTTCACCCAAAATATCCAAAGGGGAAAGTCCATGGATCTTGGAAAGTGGATGTTCTGCTCACATGAGCTTTTTTGGTTTTGAAAATTCTCAAAAAAAACCACAAGACCAATTTATGTATCTCAATGGGTGTATAGGCCATTATTCCTTGGGTTAGTCTATAAGGATATCATCCCCTATCAACTATCTCAGTTCATACTACAATGTCATCATTCCCTACTTCCGGACTCCATTAATGCCTCAAGGCCTCCATTCCCTTCCATTTTTCATTCAATACCACACTATATTCATCATGAATCACATCTCAAATTCTCCCCCTATATAGGATTAATGAATTCATGAAGGATCCACTTTTAACTTTGATACAAGATAGTATAAGTCTACTATCCATACTAACATATATATACCCAAGTCATAGTAAGGAAACTTTTTATCTATATAGAGGCATAAGAATATCATTTTAAAATAATTATCATGGTATGTACACACATGCATGAGTATTTCATATCATACATTTTTATATAATTGCAAAATCATAACATGGTAATAACTTCTTGCATTCAACATATTGAAGCCCAGCATCAATGTTCACCACTTGAATCAATCTCACAAACCAAATATCCATGGAAGCATCCCCAAATCACTACATGAGTATTCAAGGGTTATGATATATTATGAAGAACATGTTATGGTCTACGATCATTTTAGACCTATCCATCAAGATAATACAAAATTAAGAGATCTATATGGATCTGAGAATGATCAGGAAAAACCATCATTCCATATTTATTTTCCATATAAATCTAGAAAGGATCACATTGGATATCATTGTAAATCCTAAACCTGGATAAGAAATCCTAGATGTAGTTCCTTTACAAGGATAATAAATAATATCCAGCAATAATAAGAATAACAACAAACAAATGATAAATTATATTTAAATCTCAAGGACTGATTAAATTCTATGTAAATGGTTTGGTTGTTTGGCTTAAAAAATCATGCTCTAACCATGGGGAGTTCACTACCTATTCAAGTCACTTGCATGGTTTGGAGACATGGTTTTGTAAACCCTATGACAATCATGATGTTGATTCTCTTTAGAGTTACATAGTTACCATGGAATTGTTTCCATGTTAGCTCTAAAAGTACCCCTACCATATATCACCCACTACTCCTCTCCAATAGGCTTCATAGTTACGTTGGGGGACTACACTATTCCCTCTAACCATTATCACCATTAAATTATTCAACCCCCCCCCCCAATCTCCCAAAATCTACCCAATACATCACCCAATAAATGTAATAACTCAAATAAACTCTTAATAAAGGCTAAAAATAAGGCATAATGCACCTAGAAAGTGAGTGGTTGTTCCAATATCCCCCTCTAATGACTTGTTGACCTTAATATGTGTCTCTAGAGGTCTAAATATAACAATTAGGTCTATTAACACTTAACATATGATAACTTATCACATTTATCTTCTTTAATATGTATGTTCTTCTATAAATTCTTAACAAGAGGCTCCATATTTCTTCATAGTTCCTTTATTCATCGATCAACAATCCATATTGGACCTTTCTCAAATGAATCATTTACCCCCAACACAACATTCTCAATATCAATTATATTTGAAGGATTATTATTGAAATTTATAAGTAGGAACGCATGGGAAACATCATATATCATATAAAACAGATGAATTTGATGATACCCGGAGGAGAGGGAGCCGAGAGGGGGGAGCGGGGACGTCACCAGAGCTGGGGGCAGCAGGTGAAGGTCTGGATGTTGAGGCAGAGGCAAAGTCCGAGAGGTCCAGGTCGAGAGCAGAGGCAGATTCCGGAAGGCAGATCTGGGACATGGAGCCGGGACACGGAGCTGGGAGGTGGAGCCGGGAGGTAGGGTTGAAGTGGGGGGAGCACAACGGAGTCGGGACGCGGAGCCAGGAGGTGGAGCCAAGAGGTAGGGTTGAAGTGGGGGGAGCGCGGAGGAGCTGGGATGCAAAGCTGGGAGGTGGATCTGAGAGGTAGGGTTGAAGTGGGGGGAGTGTGACGGAGCCGGGACGCGGAGCTGGGAGGCGGAGCCGGGAGGTAGGGTTGAAGTGGGGGGAGCGCGACGGAGGGTTGAAGTGTGGGGAGCGCGACGGAGGGTTTAAGTGAGGGGATCGAGATGGATCCCAATAGTTAGGGTCTGGATACCCATGGTTTTAATAAAACTGTGGGTATAGATGGTTAAAAATCATCTATCCCCACGGTTCTTTAAACCGTGGGGATAAATGTGTGGGGATAAACCTCATTTCTAGTAGTGTTTTAAGTGAAAACAACAACTGACATATGGAAAACTGATGAAACGCATTTAGATTCCATTGAAACTTTAGAAAAATGATCCATGAGTCATATGTGATGTGTAAGAGTCAACCCCACCTCAATCTGAGGCCCGGTGTGGCTGGCACCACTCAAAGTGTCTCACGTTTATTTGAAATGGATGGCATTTTAATTGAAAACAACTATTGGCATATGGAAAACTGACCAAACGCATTCTGAATTTGTTGAAACTTTAGCACAATGATAAATGAGTCATATGTGATTTTTAAAAGTTAACCCTACCTAAATCCGAGGCATGGTGTGGCCGACACCACTCAAAGAGTCATTTTTTTTAAATGAAAAACATTTTAAGTGAAAACAATAACTGGCATACATAAAACTGACCAAACGCTTTCATAATATTTTAATACTTTAGGAAAACGATCTATGTGTCATATGTAACGTTTACGAGTCAACCCCACCTCAATTCAAGGCACAGTGTGGCCGGTATCACTCTAAGTGTATGTATTTTGTTTAAAATGGACATCATTTTTAGTAAAAACAACTGGTATACAAAAAAACGTATTCAGATTCTATTGAAATTTTAGGACAACGGTCCATGGGAAATTTTTGACATGTACAAGTCAACCCTGCATCAATCCGAGGCACGGTGTGGCCGATATCACCCTAACTGTGTCTCTTTTGTTTAAAATGGAAGGGCTTTTAAGTGAAAATAACAACTGACTTATGGAAAACCAACCAAACGCATTTGGAATGTGTTTATGCTATATTAAAACGATTCATGGGTCATATGTGACATGTAATAGTCAACCCCACATCAATACGAGGCCCGGTGTGGTCGGCACCACTCAAAGTGTCTCTCTTTTGTTTCAAAAGGACATCATTTTAAGTGAAAACAACAACTGACATATGGAAAACCAACCAAATGCATTAGTATTCCATTGAAACTTTATTAAAATGATCCATGGTACATTTTTGACGTGTACAAGTCAACCCCTCAACAATCCGAGGCACGGTGTGGCCGGTAGCACCCTAACTGTGTCTCTTTTGTTTAAAATGGATGAGATTTTAAGTGAAAAGAACAACTGACATACAAAAAACTGACCAAACGCATTCAGAATATGTTGATTCTCTATTAAAATGATCCATGGGTCATATTTTATGTGTACGAGTCAACCCCGAATCAATCTGAGGCCCGGTGTGGCCGCCACCACTCAAAGTGTCTCTCTTTTATTTCAAAAGGACATCATTTTAAGTGAAAACAACAGCTGACATACAGAAAATAGACCAACCGCATTAGGATTCTGTTGAAACTTTAGAACAAAGATCCATGGGACATTTGGGACGTGTATGAGTCAACCCCGCATTAATCTAAGGCACTGTGTGTCCGGTAGCACCCTAACTGTGTCTCTTTTGTTTAAAATGGACAGGATTTTAAGTGAAAAGAACAACTAACATACGGAAAACCAACCAAAAGCATTCGGAATGTGTTGATTCTGTAGTAAAACGATCCATGGGTCATATGTGACGTGTACGATTCAATCCCGCCTCAATACGAGGCCCGGTGTGGCCATCACCACTCAAAGTGTCTCACATTTGTTTCAAAAGGACATCATTTTAAGTGAAAACAACAACTGACATACAGAAAACTGATAAAACGCATTGGGATTCCATTGAAACTTTAGTAAAATGATCCATGGGACATTTTTGACGTGTAAGAGTCAACCTTGCATCAATCTGAGGCATGGTGTGGCCGGTAGCACCCTAACTGTGTCTCTTTTGTTTAAAATGGACGGGATTTTAAGTGAAAAGAACAACTAACATACAGAAAACTGACCAAATGCATTCAGAATGTGTTGATGCTCTAGGAAAATGGTCCATGGGTCATATTTGATGTGTACGAGTCAACCCCGCATCAATCCAAGGCCCTTTGTGGCCGACACCACTCAAAGTGTCTCTCTTTTGTTTTAAACAGACATCATTTTAAGTGAAAACAACAGCTGACATACGGAAAACCGACCAAACACATTCATATTATGTTGAAACTTTAGGAAAATGATACATGGGTCATATGTGACATGTACGAGTCAAATCCGCCTCAATATGAGGCACGGTTCGGCCAACACCACTAAAAGTTTCTCTCTTTTGTTTAAAATGGACAGCATTTTAAGTGAAAACAACAACTAAAATATGGAAAACTGACCAAACACATTTGGATTCTGTTGAAACTTTAGGAAAATGATCCATGGATCATTTTTGACATGTCCGATTCAACCCCACCTCAATCTGAGGGGTGGTGTTACTGGAACCACTCAAAGTGTCTCTCTTTTGTTTAAAATGGACATCATATTAAGTGAAACCAACAACTGACATATGAAAAACTGACTAAACACATTCGTATTCCATTGAAACTTTAGTACAACGATCCACGAGTCATATGTGACGTGTACGAGTAAACCCCGACTATATCCGAGGCGCGGTGTGGCCTGCACAACTCAATGTGTCTCAGTTTTATTTGAAATGGACAACATTTTAAGTGAAAAGTACAGCTGGCATATGGAAAACTAACCAAACGCATTCGGATCCTGTTAAAACTTTAGGAAAACGATCCATGGGTCATGTGTGACATTTACGAGTCAACCCCGCCTCAATCCGAGGCATCGTGTGTTCAGCACCACTCAAAGTGTATCTCTTTTGTGACTGACCAAACACTTTTGGAATATGTTGATACTTTCAAACAACGATCCATGGGTCATATATGAAGTGTACGAGTCAACCCTACCTCAATCCGAGACACATTGTGTCTGGTATCACTCCAAGTGTATGTATAATATTTAAAATGGACATCATTTTTAGTAAAAACCACGTCTATGTATTCTTAATTGTGTATAACACATGTAATTAATTATTTATTTATTTATGTATTTTATTGATAATTTATAATTAAATTATATATGTATTCAATTATGAATTGAAATCCGAATTCGACATATAATTGTCATCTAAGTTTTAAATTGAATTCTAAATAAATTATGTATGTTTATAATTACATTATGAATTATGATTTAATTCTGGATGTGTATAGTTCCAGGGTGCAATGTTAAATGTGTATGCATTATATGTTAAATAATTAGAAAGGAGAGGTAATGAAGAATTACAGCACAATGGACAATTACATCATGCAGGAATGGGATTGTAGACCCTGCAGTGCAAATTGCAGGCTACTGTGCAATTTGCACAGCATAGCCTATGCCAACGGTTTCAAATCGTTGGCATAAATTTTTTAGGATGTTTTTACCAATGGTTCTATGAGAACCATTGGTAAAAACCCTTTCCCAACTATTTTTTAAACCGTTGGGAAAGGGTTCCTAGAAGAGGTTTTACCAACAGTTTGGTTGAACCGTTGGAAAAACTTATACCAACGGTTCAACCAAACCGTTGGTATAGGTTAATGTAACTAACCTATCCCAACAGTTCTACATAAACCATTGGGAAAACTTCTTCCCAATGGCTTACTTACCTATGGTTGGCAGAACCGTTGGTATAAGATATACCAATGATTCTACAGCCTATCCCAACGGTTCTGAACTGTTGGGAAATATACTATTTCTAGTAGTGTTCCTTAATTGTTTTATTATTAAATTGTATATTAAAATCATTTTTTGGTTCATCTCCTCCATGATACCCACAAGAACTCCATTTTTATAGGTGGGGATCTTCAAAATATTTTATTTGAATGTGTTTTGAGCTAAAAAAATTAGCAACACATTAAATGGGTGAAATTAATGACTCCACTTTAATTTTTGATTGAAATGGTGGATTAATTTGGGGTTTCATAATTTTACCAATGGAATATGAATTTAAATTTTTCTTTTGAAATAAAAAAATGATTCACCCTTTGTTTTGGTTGATCTAGTGGTTCTAAGTCACCAAAGATTGCCTTGTATGCAATCAGAGAAGTCATTGGTGATCAAATCTAAGTTTATTCTCTAAATACCAGGTGCGTGATCCCCTTGGGGTTTCCCCTCTACACTGTTCACATACAAGTTATTCTTTGATTTATTTTATTATTATTATTTTTTTATTTTCTTTCTTTTTTCTTTATTTTTAAATTCTATAAAAAATGATGAAATTAATTATAAGATGTTAGAACCAAAAAAATTACCATGAGATAATTCCATAAAATTTATCAAAGCATGTAGTCTATAAAAAAGATATCAAAAGATAATTTTTAAATAGATAATTGCATAGAATTATAAAGATATAATTTTTTGAAATTGATAGATGATAATAACCTTGAATTATTATAGATAAACCAAAATTATCTAAGGATAATTTCATGGGATTATCAAGGGATGTTATTTTTGAAATTTCTAGACAATAATTACTTTTAATTACCAAAGGATAATTATTAAAATTATCAAAAGATAATTATGAGAGTTTATCAAAAGAAAATTACAAAAAATTACAATGGATAATTTATAAGAAAATTATAAAAGGATAATTATGTGGTATTATCAAAGAATAATCATAAGTAATAACAATGTATGATATTAGACTAGTCTAAAGAGTGATTTTTATTATCACATGGTTTTATAATTATTCTTGAGTAGAATATTGTGAGTGCATGTGTTGGACTAAAATGATAATTCAAAAATTATACAAGAGAGAGAAAGTACCATCACATGTAATATTTTATTTATTCTTGAAATAAAATAGATGGTTTTCGGAGCCTTTGATAAACTACAAGAGATGATGTGTCGGTAACTATGATAATAAAGAATGTGAGGAGGTGTTATTGACTATTGAGGCTTCCAATCTAGCTTTCAAACCACACAGGGTGGTTTATCTTTTTCATTGATGTTGATAACTTTGAGGTATGAAGTTCCTTTCCTATTGAGCTCTCATTTATACATGTTTCCATTACATGATTATTGTGTTGGCATAGCTAATAATAGTTCTTGATTGTGATCGCATGTGGGTGGGTGTGTGTTGACTGTGATACCTAATATGATATTTGATTCGATGAGTATTTCTAGAGTATCTTGTTGTTATGTTTGATTATAACCACACGTTGTTCTATATTGCTACTTTATTTCTCATGATGATATATTATGCCTTCCTTGTATGGATACCATGTGATGTGTGATACCATTTCCTTGGAGGTTATGTTTTGGAACTTGATATAGGTGGACCATTGTGTGATATCATCCCTTGGAGGGGGGTATAGATTATGAAAATGACAATGATTGACCTAAGAATAGGGTACAGGGTATGAGGGCCTTGGGGCCTGACCTAAGGTAGCGTGTTAGGGGCATGATGGCTTGGGGGCCTAACCCAAGGGGCATGATGACCTTAGTGCCTAATCTGAGGAATCAATGGAGTGTGAAGGCCTGGGAGACTAAACTAAGGGGCATAATGGCCTCGGGGACTAACCTGTGATAGAGTCGGGATACGACGGCCTTGGGGCCAGATCTGACTCGATGCCATATGATTTTCTAGAAATGGATTTTGAGCTTAGTATCAGTCCTTGATTTTTATGACATACCATGACTATTATATAGGCATAGAGATGAAGTATGTATAGTCGGGGTCTATGGAAGCATGGTTAGTGTATAACAACTCTTTTTGGGATTTTACATTTATGATCGTTACATATTTATTATCATTATGTCATACACTTGTTATAATTGAGAACATCAAGTTAAGGAAACATTGGGGGGAGGTCCTATTGATTCTTGTACTCACACCTCACTCAAGCATTTTGGTTCCCTTATAGATTTCATGAGGGGTCTAACTAATGGAAAGGTCCCAATGTTAGATGGCTAAGCAAAGGAGCATGGAGAAAGTGGTGGATTGGGATAGACTTCAGAGGACCCATTCAATATTTTTTATTTATTTATTGTCTGGTTCTTGTTATACTGGATAGGCTTTCCATAATGGGGGATGTTTTATTTATATGATATTTATTTCATTGATATATTTTCTACATATTTACTCTAATCATTTATTCTATTTTATATTGTTTATTATTGATCCTATGACATGATATTGAGGGTATAGTCTCACCATTGACAAACTCAAACCCTCACTGCTAGTTGGAAACCTTCTATGTATGGGGAGACATGCATGAAGTCATGTGACCTTCCAGCTTGGATATAATGGATCGAGTTGGGATGTTACAAAAGGGGTGACTGGTTTTCTGGTGATTAAGTCAAAAAAGCTAAAAAAATTGAAAATGTGGGGTGGCGGTTATTTACATCCAAAAAACATCCAAAATTCTCCCTCACATGAGATAATACTCCCACGCTACTACAAAACATGCATTTAACACTGCTAGAAATGACCTTTATCAATGATATAAAAGTGTTTACTACATGAGTGAGGTTAAAAGCTCAAGTCTTTTATCAGCACTAAAAAAATCACTGATAAAGGGGTTCTTTATCAGTGCTAAAAAAAGATTAGATAAATGGTCCCTTTATAAGCACTTTTAAAAGCACTGATAAAGTACTCATTTATCAGCATGCTTATTTAGCACCGCTAAAGGCCCCATTTATCAGTGCTTTTATTAGCACTAATAAAGGATCTTTTATCAGTGATTTTAAAAATTTCTTATAAATGTGGCCTTTATCAGCACTGATAAAGGTACATACTACAATGTGTTGAAACATCACACTACATCACCACTGCAATGTGCTATAACAGCACACCACAACACCAAAAACAGACCAGATATCAATAAAAAAAGTCCTAATATAGAATTTAAATGAAATGAAATTTACAACACAAATACAAGAAAAAACACTATTTTATTGACATTTCAGATATTGGTTTATACAATTACATACATACAAATTATTACATACATTCAATAAATTGTTGGAACTATGTAATGTAATTTTAAACTTAACAACAATAGAACTACCATTATAAATAAAAAACCATTCAAGTCATTCAATGTAGATTTCCATTTCAAGCTCTATATAGAAAAAAATGATCAAACCAATTTGGGATATGTCAAGTAGGCCCAATCTCGATCAAGTAATCAAGCCCAGACCAAAATACATCCTTACAACCCTTCTTCAGCAAAAGTATATTCAACTTTACAAATTATAGCAGTGTGTGGGCTAGTCAAAGACCAACCTTAACATTGACAAGGATTTTGATACAAGGTTCATGAGGAGATGATAAAATAGGTTGCATCTCAAAATCATGCATGAGTGTTAAGCTCTATCAGCTAGTGTTTGCTTTGATGTGCTAATGTATATAACTATATTAGGGAAAGGGGTACATTGTATTATTGTTAGGCAAAAATATGGATTATAAAAAATATATATTTATCATTATTGTTGTTTCCATGGATAAAATCATCAACGTATTTATTTTCCAGCTTCTCATTCATGTACTCCTCAGTTTTTTTCATTGCTATATTCATATATCCATCAACACATGCTTAAATACCTACATATAAAATTGGAAACTTTCATAATGATTGATAACATGCTACATGTACAAGATCAGAAATTAGATCCTCATTCCTTCATGTCTAGTTTTTCATTATTTGTTAAAACCCTATTGTGCTAGTTGTTTAGAATAGAAATGACAACATGGGGTTTTATATGTAAAAAAATTAACTTACCATGATAATCAACACTAGATTTGAGCTTCACAACAATAGGCCATCCTCAAATTGAATTGAGAAAATCTTCTAGGGTTTTTGTGCTACCTAACATTTTCTCCCCACTACTCATCTTTCAAACCTCAGGGTCATAGATTAATATTATTTTTTGATCTTTTAAAACCTAGGAATTGGTGAATATAAGATAAAATCAAGGAAAATCATAACAAATAGTCCATATAACATGATATAAAATAATAGGCATGTAATATTCATTATAAGACTAAAAGAGACAAAGAATCTAGATACACACTCCAAAATATAAGAAAAGGCTTTAGACTTGAGCAGACCCAATAGCTTACATGTTATATAAACAAAGAAATTTTTTCCCTTAATTTCTTACCAATAAAAATATCACATTAATAAATATAGGTTAGCTACATGATACAAAATTACAATGCTATTTTTGTGGGGTAACAGTTGAATACAACCCCGAAAGAACATGAGGATTTACATGGTCTGGGACCCATTTTGGTCCCTACTCCATGGAAAGAACACCACCCTACACTACTAATTTATTAATTCTCGAAGAAAATTAATCAGGTTTACAACATACATCGCATACGACTAATAGAAGCAATAAAAAACAAAAATAAAACAAAGGCCAATATACGACAAAACCATAAACAACAAACTAGGTAAAGAACAACTCTCAGCATCATACCTGTTGAGGTTTGGATGTCCATATATCTTCAAGAAGTGTAATTGTAAGGGTCCAGAGAACACTAGACATGTAATGGCGTGGTCAGAGAGCACAGGATCTTGAGCTGACATTCCAGAAACAACAAATCTGGAGTTTTCAGGACCAGTAAGAAATGAATTTGGAGTGGTGCGTCATGAGAACGCCATTCTTGAGCCTCTGTGCTTAGAAATCACATGATTTGGAGTCTCCTAATAAAAAAACCACTTGATCTAGAGTAGGATAATTGGAGAACACCCATCCAAATTAGCGCGTCCAGAGAACATTGGTATTGAGTTGCACTATCAAAAACCTCAGTTGTTTCTCATTGAAAAAATTATGTTGGGGAAGATAAGTATCCATTGGCGAGAGGATATTTTCACAACAACAATTCTTGGATCTCCAATATACCTTCTTTAGATGATGCCACCTTCATGGGAAAGGAAGAAAAAAATGAACCAAACCCTAAATGGGGTAATGTCTCGGGGAAAGAGGCACTGCCATGAAGGAGAGTCGAATGACCTATCCCACAATACCCATGAAACCGCTTCTAAAAATGGAAGACTAAGATGCATTGGGAGGCTATGATCATCAACGGCCAGTAATGAGTCCTGATAAACATGTGGATTGACAAGTTATATAATGTGTTAAATGAAATGATCATAATAATAAAAAAATGATCAATTTTATATAGAAAACAACAATTAACAATTATGAATTTCAAAAAAGTCTAAACAACTATCTATATTTTTAGAAAGATGAAAAATGGTCAAATATTTCATATATTATAGACATCTTTTATTTTCAAATAGGGTACTCATCTCCTGTAAATAAGTGTTTATTTCACTCTCTGTCTTCAAATTCCTTCTCTGATTTCAACTCTTCTCAAATAAAAAACTTGTGCTCAATGCTCGCACCATGGACAAATAAATGTAGACTAGAAAAAGATCCCAGATACCACTAAACTAGTAAGATCACATCAAGAGACGTTCTACTTTCATAGATATAGGACAATAGAGAAAACATTAGTTAAATAAGAAATGGAATTGGTTACAGAGATTTTCTATATCTAGAACTTTTACTAAACCTAACTTTCATATAAAGAAATAAATTTCATCTAGCTTGGTATTTTACAATCACAGCCTAATATGGGATATTATCCAGACTATACATGATATGTGGCTTTTCAATAACAAGGTATATAACCCTCACAAGAAAAAAAATAAAAGGAAAAAAATAAAAAACAAATGAGATTACTTGGAACAGATTTCTCAAGGAGAAGACTGGAAAAATGAAAAGTAGAACATCATCAAGTGTCCAAGAAAGAGGGGTAGAGAGAGGTGAAAAGATAGAGAAAGAGAGGAAGTGAGTGAGATCAAGAAAACCTTGGTGGTTAAATCAATTTTAGGGCTGCTAATTTTCCATCGCTTCTATTCTTTGATTTGACCTAGAAACCACTGAGCTTGTCTAGAAGTTAGCACATGCATGATGATTTAGAAATAGGCCCAGTTACCAACCAGAAAAAAATTGATGATGTTAATCTGAATAAAAAAACATCAAAATAATAAAACCTTAGACCCATTGTCTCCATGATGAGGGTTTACCAACCAAAACCAAAAAAAGAAAGCAAACTACATCAGCATCAGAAATGTAGTATCTAATTTCTCAACGACAAAAAAACCCAACATATTAAATTTTTTAATAGATAATTTCTTAAATTAAAATAGTGGAGGATGATAATATCTATGAGTGTAGCGATGCTTGATGAGATGAACCAGACTAGGCCAAAGCCCACATTTAGAGAGCCTGAAAATGATAAATCTGTTTAGGCCTGCGTTGAATATAGACTCAAAAAAGTGAGTCTGGTATAGTCCACGTATAGACTAGACTGGAAAGTGGTACATCCCACAAAAAAAACTACAATGAAAATTACCCGAGTTCACATATCACTTGTGCTTGAAATCTGAGTATTTTTTAAAGCTTTGGACAATAATTAGTTTTGTAGTGAGTAATTGTTATTGTACATAGCATGTATTTTCTAAATAAGTTGGGTCACAGAAAATTTACCAGAGAAAGGTACACAAAATCATAACATCATCCAAAAGAGGTTCGGAAAAGGGTTCAACAATACTAAGACAATGATGTGGTATTGTGCATAAATTAAAACAAAAAAATGAAAGCAAAATTGAAAGATACACATGCATTTATTGGGATGTATGATTTGTAAATTTGGAAATTTATATGTCAAAAACTATCCAAACCAACCAAAACCAGTCAATTTTTTCATTTCAGTTCTGTTCAATTAATCTATATGAATTAGTTCATTTTTTATAATAATGATAACTTTATGTTTGGATATAAATGGATTAACCGAATTAAACCACAAATGGAGCATTTTAC
Source organism: Viscum album (assembly GCA_963277665.1). Taxonomy (NCBI): domain Eukaryota; kingdom Viridiplantae; phylum Streptophyta; class Magnoliopsida; order Santalales; family Viscaceae; genus Viscum; species Viscum album. The sequence continues at coordinate 146,880 of CAUJRU010001316.1, read as the reverse complement.
TATTTCATTGAATGTTATTTTTAGTTTTTGTGTGTTTTGTGATCAAATTTTCTTACATATATTCATGAAACCAACCAAATACTGACCAAATACAGTCATCTAATATGCATTGACCCATCCTTGATATTCTAGGGAGGTCCATAAAGAAGTTTGCATATAGAAATAATACACATCAATAAGATATATCACAAACAAAGAAGAAAAACAAACCAACCCTTACAATGTCTATCCAAAACAGAGAAAATTCACTAAGATTTAATTAGTTTATCTATGGACTAGAGATGATTCACTAAGGTTTCAAAATAGTAACAAAATTAATTTTGCGGAGAAAACTGGGGTGTAGAAGTAGACAACGAAGTAAATTGATTCAAAACGACAATTTAAAAAGACCACAACATGATATCCAAAATAGTAGTCAAGAAAAAAATTGATCATAAACAATAGAAAAATAGTATACAACAACAGGAGCAAAAATACCAAAATAAAATAGAAACCTACAAAGGAATATAAAAAACCCTTGGATCCAGATCTTGAAATGAAAAATACATAAAGGAAATCAGAACCTACAAAGTAAAACACGAGGCTACCTCGCTAGGTTAAAGAAAATATGAGACCCTTGGATCCAAATCTCCATGTTTTCTTTGGAAACCCTAATTGAAACCAAATGTCAGATATCAGATGATGTTTGAGCAACTGGATGTAGTGGGTTTGCGTGATTTGAGTGAATTTGTGTGATTCAAGCTTTGATTCACCGAGGAGGAGTGCTGATAAGGGGTGGCTTATGTGGAAAGTGTCTGATATCATGACTGATTCACAACAGGTTAGGTTTTTTTAATTAGATCAAGATACTTTTATCAGCGTTTTTAAATAAGCACTAATGAATACTTCTTTTATCAACACTTATTATTTAAGCATTGATAAAAAAATATCTATCAGTTCTTTTTTAGCGCTGATAAAGGTATGTCTTTATCAATGCTTTTTTTAGCATTAATAAAGCTTATCTTTATCAATGCTAAAAAAGCACTAATAAATATAAATATAGTAAATATATTCCTTATTTAAATATATTTACTATAATTTTATAATTATTTAAATATATAATTATTTATTTATAATTATTTATTTATAATTATATAAATATTTTTTAAAAATAATAGCTATATAATTATATATATATATATATATATATATTTATATATATAAAAAAATAAAAATATATAAATATAAAAATAGTAAACATATTCATTATTTCAAAAAATTTATTATAAATTTAATAATTATTTAAATATATATAATTATTTATTAATAATTTTATAAATACTTTTAAAAAAATATTTATTTATTTATAAATATGAATATATAATTTTATAAATATAGTATATACATTTTTAAATATATTTAATTATAAATATTTTTTTATAAATATTTTTTATAAATATTTTTTATAAATATTTTTTTATAAATATTTTTTTACAAATATTTTTTAAAAATTATTAATGAATGTCTAATTTTAAGTGCATGTGTGTTAAAAATAAGTGAAATTAAATAATAAAAATAAGTACACTTTAATGATATTGAAAAAATGGATAAGTTTTGTGTGCATACATTATATATAAAAATTCATTAATTATATATATGTGAAATCAATATAACACACATTTTGATCTATGTTAAATTGAAAAAACAAACGACATTCAATTAAATGTTTGTTACTCTATGCAATTAGTCAGTTTTTTTAATTAATATTAATCTTTAATTATAAACCATTATTTACTAAATATAGCACATATATAATATATAAATCATATTTATATACATTAATATATATCTATATATTTAATATATACTATTTATTAACATTATCAATAATTATCTAATTAATAAATGGTTTAATATTTTTCTCAATTTACTTTTTTTTAATTTTCATTTGTTTAATTTTCATTTTACATATCTAATATTTAATACATACTATTTATTAGTATTTATGATTTATATATAGTATAATCAATTTATTCATTTTTATCAATAATTATTTAATTAATAAAATTTGTAATATTTTATTTAATAAACTCATTTTTTATTTATATTTTATTTAATTATTTCATTTTATTTATTTAGACCTTTATCAACGCTAAACAAGCACAGATAAAGGAATCATTTATCAGTGTTAAAAATATAGCGCTGATAAAGTGTTAAATTTATCAGTGTTTTCTTTAGTGCTGATAAAGATGTCATTTATCAATGATTTTTTATAGCATGGATAAATACCAGCATTGTTAAACGCCAGTTTTATAGTAGTGTCACCTCCAAACATCACTTCCCACCTCAGCCTACCACCATGACTGGCCTGACACCATCGTTGGTGTTACCCTATATCTCTTTCTGTGCAATATGGATTTTCCATAAGTCATCCCCCTTTTCCCACATCAGTCTGACCTCCTCTATTAACCCCATGCACTAGTGCCTCCATACGCCAAATTTTCCTTATTGTGGCAGTCCTGTGCTCTAGCTACTATGGTAGGCCTTCCATTGATCATCCCTCTAGACCGCCTCCTATATCTTCTCCTCCCCACACTACCGTGCTTAGCTCCCACCCACCAAGTTCCATCCCTATCGTCCAAGCCAGATCTAGCCCCCTTCTACTCGTTCGTTGCGCACTGCGCATCGTACCCATCACAGACCACCATTGGCCACCGTTATAGGCAGACCCACTTTCGTACACCCCCTCCCATAGGATCCCCTTCAGGTGTCACTTGTGGGCCAACCCTTGATGATGTTGATTCAACCTGACCTGTGTCAAGGTGGGTTAGGCCCTGTATAATCCACCAAGGCCATTTTGAGTCAAGATGAGGCCTAAAACCCATTTTCAAAAATTATCTAGGAAAATGGGGGCCTGGGAAAGTAAAAAGAAAAAATTAATAATAAATTCCCAAAAATAAGTTTAAATTCTTGGAATTAAAATTAATTTTTTAATTAGGATCGAACGAAATTATCTGAATTAAAATTAAAATTAATTCTTTAATTCATTTAATTTCCCTCGATATAAAATTTATCAAAATTTATATTTTATTTCACAATTAATTTTCATGCCAACTGATCTGGATCATTGACCGACCAATGGAATTCTAGTTTTTAGATTTATTTAATTAATTAATTGAATTGTGTGTGATGCATGCAAGTAATTACTTAAATGGAAGGTTTTCACATTATCATTCTTCACATAATATGTATAAGGGTTTGTGTGACCACAAGAGTCACATTTTATGTGTATTACACATTATTGAAACCCCTTTTCTTGTGTGTGAGTATTTATATATTATGAAGAGGATGGTATAATACTCAGACTATGACAAGACAAGGAGGTATTCCAGAGGAGATGAGGATACATTAGACTTGGGTATGAGCTATGATATGATTCATAGATGCCTCAGGTATTTTACCCCTAGTGTCATGGTTGATTCATTGAGTGTAAATGGATCAACCAATATCAAATTCTCAAGATAATTCGCATTACAGATTTAATTTATACATTTATTATTATTTTTGTGTATAATAATGGTCACATAAAATAATAAACAATTAATGCATATATTAAAATAAATTAAGATGTGATGAATTTTTTTTCTATTTACTTCATTGTCCAGTTGTGATTGAGATCACATAGTAAGTGCATATCAAATAGAAAATGAATTCATTCTTTAAGAAATAATAAAAAACCTCAAAGTAGTATTAATTCAAACACCTTCCATTGTTTGAATTTAAAAAAACTAAGTGTATGAGGTGCTTGTGATCCTAGGTTTAGGGTGTCTTTTACTACTGGGGAGATATTATGAGAGTGATGGGTTGACTTAACTAAAGATGGCAGCAAAGAAGTGGTCATAGCAATCTTATTGCGTCCTTAGAGAAAAAGCATTGAGTAAATCAATTTTATGGTTTATAGAAGATGGTAATTCACTCAAAATCTCAAGGATATACCCAGTATATTTTTTAGACTCTTTAGTGTTAAAGACCTTAGGTATTATCATCACATTTACTTATTTAGTTTTAGACAAATAAACCTTTATAAATAAAGGTAATCCACATATCTATCATAATTTTTTCAGCTAGAGAGAACAAATTATTCCAAGGTTAATCTAGTGGTAAATATACTTCATAATATTCCTTAAGAGTTTTAAAGAATGTAAAATAGAAGTACATAACATGCATGGTTATAAGATATGAGTTGATTTGGATTTGTGTGCTGAAAATTTTATTGACCAAGAATTCATCGATCATTAAAATTTATAATGGAGTAATTCCTAAACACACATTTCCTTATACACATCAAATCCATGATGTTAGTAAGGGGGATCGATGATGAGTCTTTCATTAAAACATTGATCAATAATATGTAGCATAGAGTAATTAATAGACTCAAATTTCCCTACAAAAATTAGATTCATGATGTAAGTAAAAGGAGCATCAATATTGAAAATAATGTTGGACTGATGTATCCCAATCCGTTTCGATGATGCTAGACCAAATGCTAGAAGCCTATACTGAACACCAGGCTACAACTCTTGTAGGTGGAGCTTCATGGTGAGATAGATAGGTGTTTTAGAGGAAATCCACTCCTTCTTTGGGGGTTTGGGGGTCGAAATCCCCTGACCCAAATTTTGGGAAACTATAGTAACTCTGAACGATTATAGCAGAGCTGAATAGGTGACACTGATATGGAACTATAGAAGTATGGATTTTGGAATGCTTATTTTAGCATCTCAAATTTTTGAGACAACAATATAGTATCTTTGCAAACTTCCAGCTACTGGCCACTATAATAGCTTGGACTTGGGTTGTCACAAACCAACCCGGGTCAACCCAGAACCAGTCACCCGATCCGGCCTGCGACATGGCCCGAGGGGCGTTCCCGATCCCCACGGGCTGGAAACTAGTGTTGGGCATCAAAATTTAACAGGTGGGAATGATTTGGCCCAAAATAAAACAAACTAAGTAGTGGAAAATAAATATAATAAAAGCAAATAAATAAAGAACAACCAACAACGCTACTAACATGACTACGACCAAAACTCCACATGACCCCGTGGGTCACTCTCCAATACCACAACCAACATCGCTCAAGGCGAAAAACTAAAGCTGGAACCTACAACAGAACTAAAAACAAGAAAACACTATAGGCATGAGTATTTAAACTTAGTAGGCTAGCCCGATAAATCTATTCCCAATGCACTACCTTTAAAATAAAAGAAACATCATTTCAAGTTTGAACTACAATTTATAAAAGTATGTTTTTCTAAGTATTTTACTTAAAAACAAAGTATGAAGAATTTCCCTTAACCATTTCCAAATTTGGGTTCATTTCATTAGTGTCAATGGCTTTTTAGAAAGGGAAAGCGGTGTTGATATTTTCAAATTTTTACAAAGAGGATTAAACACTTTCATTTGAAAACCATTTTTAGAAACCTATTCAAAAGCAATTTGCCACTTTCCAAGGAAAACAATACACCAAAATGCACAAAGTAAAACACACAGCAAGGGAAATTTAGGTATACTTATGAGCATCATAATCACTATTGCAAGCAACAAAAGCCGAATAGACATGGGTGAACCTAAGAGATCGAGAATAAACCAGAAGACACCAATACATGAGAAATCATCCTTTTTGACATGTCACGATGAAATCAAAATGCACAATACACTTGACCATCCTCTCTCAAGAATTTCGAGGGAAAATCCAATAGTAATAAACCCAATATATCCACCTACTATGGGCCACTGGTCAGTACCATAACCTACCAGTGCAGCAATCATTCTTAGAATATTCTCTCAATATTCCAGATTCCCATGTCTCAAGTGTTTGGAAAGGGGGTGATCCAACAGATGCCATCCGAGCATCCAATCATATATATATATATAAAGCACAACATGCATCACCCTGAGCCACTCCATAGAACAACTTCTTGCCTTTAAACTACTCAAGTACCCGGGAGCCTCTAAGCACAGCCTCCCAAACAATCAACTGCAACCAAGGCATGAGAGTTGTCCTAGGAGGGTTTTTATCAAAACATTTTCCAAAAAGTGCCAAACGGGCATTAAATACATTTCACAATCACTACTCTAAAAAGAACCAAAATGCTTGTTCATGCTTGAGAAGAAATCATTTATCATTAAAACCAGAACTACATTTGAAATTCCGTGAATTATGTTTAAAGGAAAAACGGGTATTCTTTCAATACTAGGTGTCTGCTCATCAAGAAAATGTTTCAATTGTCGTGTATAAAATAAACGGCTCTTTTTTACACCAAATAATCATTTGAAAATTAATTGTCATATATTAAAAATTAATTATCTTATATTATCTCACATTTATTAAAATTAATAAAATATTTAATTTGAACAGTTAGTGTGCACAAACGGCAAGAAATAATGGAACATAAATTTTAAAAAAACAATGTAATGGGAACATACCTCAACTCGCAGCTCGAACGTGACAATGCGACATGCCTCACACAGGCGCACAAGCACGCACAAACCGATGACTGTGGTAACACGGGGTTACCCCGCCAACATGTTGCAACTGCAAAAATAAATAAAATACATGAACACAGGCTTAAAACAATTCAAACAAACAAATAGTGAAAAAGAACCACCTCAACCTACTTTCAAAACATAACTCACACCATTTACATTATTTCCTAAAACACTTTAAAATTTATGAAACATTTTTTCAAAAATATATCATAGCTTTACACACTCAAAAGAGATAATCAATCTGCACAACTTAAAAACAATATTAAATAACAAAATAAGGTCCGACACAATGAAACACCACCAAGTGATTCAAAGAGGGTTTTATATTAAAAACACACCCCATTTCATGCAAACCTGGTTCTTGAAAAACAATCTCCCCTCATAACCTTTTCAAGAAGTAATTCACATAACTAATATAATCTAATAAATTTCTACATAGTTGAAAACCAAAGTTGACACATCCAAAAAGATTTTATACTCATCAAAAACCCACTTTTTAACACATACACCTCTTAATACCCTTGAAAACATAGTTCGCACCATCCAAATGCTCCCTAAAACCATCTTGAAAATGTTGCACCAAGACAACACCAAAACACCCCAACCATTCCCAAAACAAACACATTAATAAAGACACACCAACCAAAACAAAAACACACTTCGATCCACAAAAACAAGTCAAGGAACGCATTAATAAATTCAATTAAGCATATTAAATTCATCAAATTGTGCTAGGGCACGGAACAACTTACATCGGGTGTTGAAAACTCTCAAAAATTGGTGTCAAACACCAATCGCACCACGTGGGATCCCAATTAGATCCTAAATCAAGAATTCGAACCAAAATGAACCCAAAACGAACACTAAAAAGAACCTCATACCCGTCGGAAACCAAAAAGGTCAAGGAATAATAGGGGAAACCTTCCTGGGGGAGTTGCGCCGGAGGTCGCGGGTCATCGCCGAAGGTTGCGGGATGGTGAAGATCACGCGGCTAGGGGTTGCCGCTGCTAGCTAGAGGTGGAGCTCTTCAGAGCTCGATCGGAGGTCTCTGGAGGGGGTCGGAGGCTGTTGGCTGGCGGCAGGGCTCGCCGGAGCTTGGTCGGAGGTCGCTGGAGGGGGTCGGAGGCTGCTGGCCAGAGGCGGAGCTCGCCGAAACTCGGCCGGAAGGGCTGGCAGGGGGCGAGGCAGAGCCGGGGGGTCGCACGGAGCAGGGAAAGGCAGAGCCAGGGAGCAACGAGCACCGAAGAGGGGAGGTCACCTGGCAGGTGGAGGCGCGGCGGAGGTAGAGGGAGAAACTGGGGGCCGCTGGTTCGCGCAAAAGGAGGTTGTAACGGGGGGGGCAGCGCTGGACAGCGAAGGGGGAGAGGCGCCGCAAGAGCTTGCGGTGGGAGGGAGGTGGAAAACAAGCAAAGGCCGGGGTGAAGGGGGGGCTGGGGCATAGACGAGGCACCTGGTGGGTTGTGCGTCGAACCGAAGAGGCGTAGGGGGGTTACGGTGGCGCTGCAAAGGGGAAAAGGGGGGCTTCAGGTAGCTAGGTTTGCTATATATTTTTTCTCATTCCTAATAATTATAATATTATTACAATATTAATAATAACAATAAAAATAATAATAATAATACAAATAATAACAATAAAAATACAAATAATAATAATAATCAAATAACAATAACAATTTAAATAAGAATAATGATAATTTAACGACCCTAAAAACAGAATATTTTATTTATTTTAAACATCACTCAACTGCACGGCTCGTGTTCCGCCAAGCACGCGGTTGGGTGAGCTTCTCTCGGACTGTGTCACTCGGCACTGAGTGTTTATAGGGTTAACGTGCATGCCTGACACGCTGTTTTATAACTCTCGCGCAAGTCGCGTATCAGCTAGGTCGGGGTGTGACATGGGTGGATGTGGAACTATAGCATAATGGACTTTCTATTATATTGGTGGAATAATGAATCATCTTATTTATTATATCATTTTGAGATAGGGTTTAATGTGCTTTGCAACTCCAAAAACTTCCTGTAATTGTGATCCTAATTATAGTAATATTTCTAGCTCTCTATAGATGTTAGGATTATTCCCAAACCACATAAATAATTGTTTCTATTTTTATCTTCTTCTTATTTTTTGTTTTTATTTTTTATTTATTTTAAAACCTCTATAGTTGTGACTCTTATTGTTTCCACAACAACTAATATGTATTTTAGATACTTTCATTATTTTAAGATGTGTTTCACAAACAATAGTGTTATCCCATAACCATATACCAACTATAATGATAAATGGATATCATATGATTTATAGTATGATATAAATTCATTATGTCATAAAAACTTGTGTTGGATGCAAAGAGTTTTTTATAAATATAAACAAACTTTCAGAAAGAAAAATACAATGTTATTCTAAAGTAATTATCCTAAAGGTTTCTATGGATATTATATAAATACCTAAGATAGAAAAGTTGTAGTCAAGTGATAGACTATATTTATATAAAAGGGTGCGCATCTATATTTGAGAATGTGGGATCAATATTGACTGGGACTTGGTCAATGTGAAGATTCAAAAATAGTTGGCATGGGAACAAGTTACACAAGAGCATGTGGAAAAGGAATATTCCAGATACACATACTACATAGAAAGGATAAAACCATGGTACTTGTCCTGTATTCAATGTGGTTGGTGATACATTTTTCCTTTAGAATAATATATCCTATAATTAATAATTAAATGGTAAAAATATAAGATTGATAAGATTAATTAAAATTAAAAAATTGGATTCTATGTATCAAAGTATGGGGATTATTATTTGAATACTATAGTGGGTATTCGAGTGAGACTATACATGGGTGGTACAAGCATGGTACCTATAACATGCAATTGGTAATATGAAGTCATTATACCTAAATCCATTAGAATTTTACTTATCCTAGATACTTTATATGATCATTAAAATAGGAATTAGATGTCAAGACCACCAATTTTTGAAGGTGTCTATAAAATGAAACTAGAAAGGGTTAGTGACAACATAGAATGCCAATAAGGGTTGTAAGTTACTAAAATATAAATTTGGATTGAAGTAAGTAGAAAAATCATAGATTATTCATTTGATATGAATTTTTTTCAGCTGTCTACATGAGGTTAGTGGGGGATTCACTGTTTTAAAAATAAAATATGTTGATAATATATGGAAAATATCTATCGGTATTATAGTTAGTTGAGACTAGAATAAAAGAAACTCTCTAAATATTAACTTAAAGAAGAAACATGCATTCTAGGGAACAAGATATACTAAGTTATATATAATGATTTCTTAAACCAAGTCAAAAATTATATATACTTAAAAGGTAATGAGAAATAAAATTTGGAATAATTTGAGATAGAATTGTTACCAATTTCACATGGCATAAATATCTCCAAGAAGAAATGTATGAGACAAAAGAGGAGATTAATGTGGTGAGTTTAATTTAATACACTTCTATGATGGATTAATCACATATGCCTTACTATGTACTAGATATTATATTTCCAACATATACTTTATGGTACAAAAAAATTAGTATTATCTAGGAGAACTGCACAAGAAGAATTCAGAATTGTCCGATTGTACTTGAGAGAGTGCAAGTGATATGTTCCTAGTATATGTAGAGGAAGGAACACTACTCATAAGGGGAAACAAACTAGTCTTCCTATAAATCAATATGATCTAATATCATAGTCAATATAAGGTAATGAGAAAGATAATCTCAAGTTATTTGTATCTGTATCTACAAATACCAAGTGCATTGCATCTTTTGTTGTAGCTGGAGAAGCAATGTAAAATACACAACAATTTGTTCCAGTTCTTGGAATCATTCCTAGTAATTAAATTTCTATAATAATATAAATTATGATAATTCTACTACTGGTAATTTCCAAGGTGTCAATCTTTGGAAGTGGAAAAAATAAATTTTCTTAGAGATATAATCTCTTAAATAGTCTTACTCAAGGAGGTGAGGTTGTAGATAGTAGAATAGTCATACAAAAAAGATATGGTATGCCCAGAAACTAAATCCATAACTTAGTAGAAGCATGATATTATCATGTGAGAGCTAACAAGGTTCATTAGAAAATTGGATCTAGTGAAAGTGGGAATGTTGTAATAGTGGGTTCTTAGACCCCACATAAACAGTATTTTTCAATTACCATATCATATATACAGTGAGTTATACATGATGTACACTTGCTATAATATTGTTGATATCTCTATTTCTACAATTCATATAGTAATGTATTTAGATTATTTATTACATCAAATGGTTGTAACAGTTCTTAGGATATAATGAGAACCACGAGATACTATGACATTAATATTAAACATTTGTCTTATGATCTAGATACATGATATTGACTGAAAACTGATGATGTTTTATTATCAAGTGTTAGGGATCATAAGCATTGAGAATTATTCATATGAATTTCATACTTGGTGATCTCAAGTAAATGATACCAGGAGGATAAACTCACCAATAGAAACACTACATGTTTTAGGTATCATTAGTAGTTCTTATCTATGAACACATGTAATGGTCTCCTGAATTGAGATTATTATCAATTTATACTATTTGATCACTTACTTTGATTCATGATAAAAACTATAGAATTGATGTCATAGTGAGGTAGATTGCATTGGGTGTGTCACTGGTGGTATGACATAGATTGAGTGACCAAGGTAGAATTTTTCACTTTCAAAAGGAAGTGATGTCTCAAGCTTAATTGATCAGGATAATAGTTTATTCACTAAATCCATGGCCATAGTAAAAGAAGGTAAGTTCATCCAATTAGGACAATGAATAATAAACTAAGAAAGGATAATGACATGAAGTGTGCATCCTACTTTATGAGATATTGTGAGACAAAGAGATTATATTACACAACGTGTGTTTATAGGAAAGGTTGTCACTAATATTTAGGAGCCTTAATGGGATCTAGACTCCTCTCTTGGTCTGTGAATAGTATTCACTACTATTAAGATAAGGGAGTAGAGGGTTACACAATAAAATTTTTTAAAATTCTGGCCTATTCTAATGAATATGAGTATAGGACATGGTGGCACCCACCACAAGGTCTAGGAGATGTCTAAAAATATAAAATATTCATGAAATAAATAATTTCATATTATTCAAGTTTAGAATAATTTGTATTGAATTTATTTATTAAAATTATTTACAAGTGTTAAAGTAAATACATGGAAAAATATTATATGAATGAATATTATTATAATATTCAAGGTTTGTTTGATATTCAAGAGAATGATAAGTCGAGTTAAAGACTCAGTTTTATCATGTAATATATTTATTATATAAAAATTAAGTGATAAAAATATATCTGATATTTATGACTCGATAAACAATTCATAAGATATCTTTTATAGTAGGTAATAAATATACAGGGGCCAGGATCCATTTTATGGTATTTTAGAACCATACTATAAAAGGATGAGGAGGATCTCTTGCAACCTACTATTCACTACTCATTAATTGAGAGCTTATCTATCCTCTCCATACTTCCTAGAGATATAATCTCTTGATCCAAGCAACTAGATTTATCTCTTCATCACGCATTGAAGGATCGCCAATGTGGTGATTTATGGGATGTCGAATACATCATCAAATATCCACACTAGCACTTGGAATTAAATGATAGAAGGACCCAAATACTTTTGAAGTGTGTGTGGATTATCTAGAGGGATATTACATTGGTTCCTCTAAGAAATGGTCGTTAATGATGATAAATTCATGAATGTGGATCAAGATCAAACAAGATATTCTTCAATTTAATTTTGTGCTTAAAATTATTCATGTGAGACCCTCAAGCCTTCATACCAAGATGCACTTCACTAGAGGTAATGTAGTTATGTCAATCATGAGTGAAAATATATTAAAACCCCTGACCCATCTACTTCAATTGTGCATCCTAGATCCTTAATAGTATGAGTGGGTGTGTTAAAAAGTTGGGTTTCCTAGACCCAACTTGAACAGTACTTTTTTATCACCATATCATGTATATAGTGAGTTATGCATGATGTAAACATACCATAATATTGTTGATATTTTTTTATCCACTATTTATATGATAATTTACATATATTATTTATGATATCAAAATGTTGTAGTAGTTCCCAAGATATAATGAGAACCTAGAGATACAATGATAGTACTCTTAAAATTATGTCCTACAGTCTAGATACATCATATTTACAGGACACAGATGATGTGTAACCATCAGGTTTTTGGGGATCATAAGCACTGAGAATTATTCTCATGAAGTTTTCACTTAGTAATCTCAAGTAGATGAGATCATGGGGACTGACCTACTAATAGGAACACAATATATTTCATATGTCATTGGTAGTTCCTATTAGTGAACATGTGTAATGTAATCCTCAACTAAGATTATTATTTGTCTATGAAATTTGATCATATACAATGATACTAGACAAAAACCATGACATTTATGTCATGGAGAGGTATCTTTCATTGGTTTCACCATTAGTGGTATTACATTGATTGAATAATAAAGATGAAATTTTTTTCTTCCAAAAGGAGGTGATATCTCACACCTAGTTGATCAAGATGGTAGTACCTTTACTAAATCCATGGTTATGGTAGAAGAATTCAAGTCATTATAGTAATTTCAATAAATAATAAAGTTAGAAAGGGTGATGACATCAAGTATGCATCATGCTTTATGAGATATCATGAGACAAATAGAATATATTATATGGTGTGTGTTTGTAGATGGTTTTCATTTCTATTACTACTTCTTATCTACTTAGGGGACTTTATGGATTTCTAAAATCTACTCTTGGTATGTGAATAGTATTCACTACTATCGATATAAGGGCCTAGAGGGACACAAATTAGCATATTCAAAAGTCTGTCCTATTCTTATGAATGGGAGTTTAGGACATTGTACACCCTTCCACGGTGTCTGAGTGATATCTGAGTTTGAACAATCACAATAAAATAAATAAATTCATATTATTCAAATTTAGAATAATTGGTATTGAATTTATTTATTAAAATTATTCACAATATATTAAGTGAAAAAATGGAAAAATATTTAATGAATGAATATTATTTTAATATTCATGGTTCATTTAATATTTTCAAGAATAACGAGTCAATTTAATGGATCACTTTTATCATGTAATATATTTATTATATTACAAGTGATAAAAATTTAAATGATGTTTATAACATAATTAGTTGGTCATAACACATCATTTATGGATTATTAAGTGGGTAATATATATTCAGGGGTCTGGGAGCCATTTCATGGTATTTCAAACCTTACTATATAAGTAAGAGGTGGATCTCAATTGAGGTACTATTCACCACTCAAATTTGAGATCCTCTCTGTAGCACCCCCGGTTTCAATTAAGTAACCCTTTTTTTATGATTTTAAAGTATGTAAATTATATGGTTAAATTTTGGGAGAGTTTGGAGAACTTTTGGAGTGATTTTTAGGAATTTTCTATAGGTGCGTGGTTGGTTCATGAATTGGGAAAACCATGCAATGCCTATAGGAAACTGTGAATAATGAGATAGGGTCCAAAGGGAAGGTTCACGAGTGGTGCATGATTTTTCCAAACCACGTGGAAGCCTAGGAGAAACTATGTTATGTTGGATAGTGGGCTTTAGCATGATTGGCACACAATTTTCTAACTGTGCGAGCCAACTATGCAAGGTATATCCTTGAGGTAGTGGCTTGTGCATAGTTAGCGTACGATTTTCCTAACCATGCAACTAATCATGCATGGGTTAAAAGTGAGATCCTAAAATTGTGGATCTCACAAGTTTTGGTTTTCAACTCCCTTTTTTTTCCTCCTATGTGGCCCTAACTCAAGATTATCTTTACCCAAATTTTAAGGAAACATCTCCCATCAATTTGGAGGCAATCTAAAGGCTTCTCTAGGTAATTTGAATCTGGATTATTATGGTAATTCTTTATTCTTGGTTGGTCTCAGTGGTTTTCCTTAGATCTACTTCCCTATATCTACCAGTTTCTTAGATATAAATATGTTGTGGATATATTTAAGATATATTATTCCAAATATGATTATATTTGGATTTTTTATGATAGAGGAAGAGATCTAAGGTGTATTTTTTGAGATTCAACCCGGTTTCATGGACATTTTTTTGTTCCATTTATCATTTTCACCAAATTCTCAAGGTAAGTAGCTTCTCTCTCGACTCCTATATTTATAACTTGAAGTATTAGTTTCAAATTGATTTAATTGATTGAAATTTATTGTTATATTGGTGAGAAAATCATGGTGGAAACCTTCTTTAGTGATGGTTTGTGGATTTGTGTGAAATTGTGGAATTGTTGTGAAAAGTTCTTTGATAAATGATTTTAAAATTTTGATTTTAAAATAGTTACTTGTTATAATTTATGGAAAAAAAATCAATAAAAATTTTGTTTTATTGAAATGGTTTTGTCATTGAAATGGATTTAGTATTAGAATTTTTTTGGCATGGGTTTTGGGCATACTTGGCGGTGTGTGTTCATAGTACATTATAAGGCTTTGTGGAAATATGACCTTGTGCTTAGTGCCAATGGTGTAATGGAACATGGGATTTAATTACCATGTGAATACTTCGTTGATCAATGAGAAACCTCTCATGAGTATCGAACTATCATAACAAATCATGCATGTGTAGATGTGTGGATATGTGGATTGGAATGGGGTGTTCCAAAAGTGGAACTTATGAAATAGTTTTGGAGAATTTTTTGGTGGATTTCCTTGGAACTTGTTATTCTTTTGAGAAATATATTTTACTATGGAACTTGTTTATATTTGGATATAAATTGTTTTATAAATTGTTTTATATAAAATATTTTATAAAAGGTGATAACATGTTCTATCCTAATGGAGTGTATAGGGAAGTCATTGGGGAAAATCTATTGAGTTTCATTACTCACCCATACTTTGGCACTTTGGTTCTTTTACATATGTTGTTTATCAATAAATGGGTAAAGGTAAAGTATCATGTGTATTTAATAGCACTTCATGATACTTGGGTTATTTTGTGGAGTTGGATCATGGAGCATGTTTGGAGCTTGGTGTTGTCATTAGAGTCTTTGAGTTTTATAGTCTTTTATTGTGAACTTTGATATTGTAGTATTCTGATGTGGTACTTGGTTCTAGTTTTATTTTGATAAATTAAATGTTTAGTTGTCTTTAATTGTTATCATGTATCATATAGTGTTTTTTTCATTATGGCGTGTTTGGTTGGTTGTTTTATTTTCAAAGTTCAAATCGTCCCCCATCTGTTAATGAAGCCCTTGGCATTTATGTCTATCATTTGGAATCTTGGGGATGTATCCTAAGGACAAGTAACCTTCCACTTCCTTCTTAATTTAATGAGTAGGGGTGGGGTTTTAAAAGTGGTATCATCTTGGTCTTTTCGGATTTCTTATGGAACAAGTGGTAATTGTCTTGGTTGGTCTTTGACTTGGTATCGGTTTTCGATCTTGGATTTGAATTCCTTTTGGTCTATTCCTTTAGTTGGAAACATAGAAAGGAGTTGTATTTTTGGAAATTGAAATATAGAGAATATAAGATGTAGCAAACCTTTTTATATTAAACTTCATGTTACTATGGATTTGGTTACATAAGTGTTTTAGAGACACTTATAGGATTTGGAATCTCATTTTCACAGGTTTAACCAATGAGATGATAAAATCATGCATTGATAGAATGACATCCCACTATGAGTGAATATCTCATTTTGAGTAATGATTTAATGCAATGGTTAATTCTTGAAAAATGTTAAATTTGTTTTCAAATAAAATATTTTGAAAATTTTCATGGTTATGGTATTTTGTAAATGGTTTGATTTCCAAGTAGGTATATATTTTTCAAAAATGGTTGAATGTGGAAAAGGTTTATTTTTTAAACCAATGTTGGGGTAGTATGATGTGGTGTAATTTGAATTGGTAAGCCTTCAGTTAATAGAGAGTGAGACTTATGGCATTTGTTGTCTGTCTAGAAAATGGAACCCGATAGGCATCATAGAAACTAACCATAGGAATATGTTGATAATGTGGTTTCACATGAACCACAAGTGAACCAAAATATGGTTTAGAGTATTGTACAAGCATTTCAGGCCATAGAAAGTGGGAACTGAAGGGATGATCCAGGGCCAGTGGATCATTCCATCTGATTATAGAAGCATAATCCACCCATCTTTCGGGATGATTCAGAACTATAAAAATTAGAGGTGTGGCTGAATAGGATGAATCATATATTTAATTTCATCGGCACACCAGTAAAGATGAAAGTCAAGCTAGTGACTTATATGATGGAAGATATTGCATGATAGTGGTGGGATTTTGTTGTTCGGGCTAAATTTGACTATGACCTTGTATGGGAGGATTTTGAGGAATTTTTCAACAAATAATTATATCCTCATAAATTCATAATTCAAATAATTAAATACTTTCTCATATTAAAGCAGGAAAATATTTTTGTCATGAAGTATGTGGCTAAATTCATGAATTTAGTATGCTTTTAACTTGAGGTTGTTGCGAGTGCGTCCTTGAAGGCGTGCATTTTTGAATCGGGGATGAGATAGGATATTCTCTCAAAGACTATTGTGCTTTATATTATGAATTATATAGAGGTATTAAATAGAGATATGGTAGTTAAAAGATATATCTCATGATCTTTGAGAAGGGGAAGTATGTTGATACCCATGGGAAATTGTGGAAACTCTAATACTGGGAGAAAGCAGAAGAGGAACACATATTTCCAAGGTGGAATCATGAATCAGAAACATATGGATGGATTATTATACCTTCCTCCACAACCCATTACTAAAGCAATATGTTTCCAATGGTTTTCCTTTGATCACATGAAGATAGCATGTATGGAACCACCGAGAGCATGTCCTAATTGAAACAAGATGGGGCACCTTCATCGTTATTATTGTAGTGCTCTGAGGTCGGGTGATCATGACACTTATCAAGTGTCACAGGTGTCGTATGATTTGATGGGGAGAGGGTATAATAATTCCTCTCATCATTAGAACAGATCTAACCATGTTGATTCTAGGAATATCATGACTCCTTAGGCAGTACAATCTCAATCGGGTAACAAGGAGAAAATTATTGTGAGTAAGCAATTATATGGAGCAGAGAAGGTTATTGTGAATGATTAGGTTGGACCATCTATAGTGATAGGTACAATTATTTTGAATTATACCCTTATTTAAGTGTTTTTTGATATGGGTGTTTCCCGGTCCTTTATTTATTATCGTGTTTTTTTATTTGCTAGGTTTAAAATTTGAGATGATGCCTTCTATAATAAAACTTCAAACTTCTCTTAGTCAAAGTGAGTGTCGAGACTTTGTGTGTAGATAATGTTATATAAATGTTGATGGAGATTATATGAAATGGGATTTATATGTACTTGAGATGTAGTTATTTGATATAATCCTAGCTATGGATTAGAAGACAATGTTCAAGGCTCACATAAACTATTATACTAGAAAGGTCAGTTTTACAACTGAATATGGTGTCGAGCATCTCTTTTGAGGAGGCCAGAATGTAAAGGTTGTTGGAATGGTATTTTTTGCACCTAAAGGTAGAACAATATCATAACATTTGGTAGTGTTATCTTTATAATCGATGGACGAGATTGAGAGGAATAGTTTTCTAGCAGTGGTGGATCGGTTTTAAGATGTGTTTCCTGATAATTTCTCAGAGTTTCCACCTATGAGAGAGGTGAAGTTTATGATTGATATATTTTTAGGGATAAATACTATTTACCTTTATTATTATCATATGGTTACAATATATTTAAGATAATTTAAAGTGTAGTGATAAGTTCTGGAAAGAAAAGGGTTCATTCGACTAAGCACATCCCTATGGGAATCACCGATCTTGTTTGTTAAAAAATGCAGATGGAACTCTAAGGCTATGTATGAATTATCATAATCTTAACCAAGTTAAGATAAAGAATCAATATCTACTTCCATGAATTTATGAAATTCTCAATCAAATAAGGGGATCTCAATGGTTCTCAAAAATTAAATTGAGATCAGGATATAACTAATTGCAAGTTAGGAAGGAGGATATTCCAAAAATAGCTTTCAGAAGAAGATATGCCCTTTATGAATATGTGGTAATGACTTTAGGTATTACTAATGAACCAGATGTATTTATGGAATTGATTATTCAAATATTTCATAGATATATAGAATCATTTTTGGTGGTTTTTTTGGAGGATATATTGGTGTATTCAAGGAAAAAGGATGAGCATGACCAACACTTGGCGATAGTGTTGGGAATCTTGAGAGATCATCGTCTGTATTCCAAACTATAAAAGTGTTATTTTGGATATAAGAGCTATGATTTCTTGGAAATGAAATCACTAAAAGTGTTGTTTATATGGATATATAAAAGATATAAGTTATCATCTCTAGGAAACTGCCAAGGAACTTCTTTGTGATATGCAGTTTTCTCAAATTGGATGGTTATTATTGATACTTTGTGTGTGACTTTCATGAATAGATTCACCTATGAAATAGTTGATAAGGAAAAATGTTCCATTCCAATAGAATTAGGAATTTTAGAAGTCTTTTCAAGATCTAAATGTTCTCCTTACATCAGCACCAATATTGATTATACTGGAATTAGGACAAAGGTATGTGGTGTATTGTGATGCTTCGGGACCAGGGTTGGGATGTGTTCTCATGAAAGAATATCATGTTGTTTCTTATGACTCAAGATAGTTGTGGGTTAATGATAATAACTACCCAACACATGATTTTTAGTTAGCTTTTATAGTCCATGTTTTAAAAATTTAACATCGTTATCTCTTCGGTGTGAAATTTACTATGTTTTCAGATCATAAGAGCTTGAAGCATATTTTATCGCAATGGGATTTGAACCTGAGAAACATAAGATGGATGGATTATCTCTAAATTTTTGAATTTTACTTTATGTATAAATTTGGTAATGGAAATTTGTTGGTAGATGCATTGAGCATAAATTATTATGCTCATTTGGAAAAAGAGGCTTCAGATTAGTGGAAGTTGATGTCAGTGATAACATGCATGAACTTGGAATGCAAAGACCAAGGTGAAGTTTTGGTTTTATTTCCAGTTTCTTTATTTCATGATCTAGTGAAGATGGTTAAAGAGTCATATATTTTTTATTCATAATGTTTGGAAATAAGTTCAAAGATCAGTGGTGGGGAGACCATTCAGGGATAGTGACTGGATGGGAGTTCATTTTTTGGTTCAAAATCAGATGGTTGTACCTATGGATTGTTAGGATAAACTTCTTCATGATTACCACCATTTGAGATGGGTTATTCATCCTAGAATAAAGAAAATTTATAAGTAATTTAAATCCTAGTTCTGGTGGAATTTTATGAAAATGAAAGTGGGTGAGTTTGTTTTGATATGCTTAACTTGTCAGCAAGTTAAGGCAGAGCATCAGTGACCAGAAGGTATGTTGAAGTCTTTTATTATATTTGTTTAGAAATGGGAGTAGATTGATATGTATTGTATAACAGGTCACCCAATAATGGTTCAAAAACATGATGTTATATGGGTGATAGTTGATCATCTCACAAAGTCAAATCATTTCATTTCTATTTTTGGATATCATATGGTGAAGGACTTATTAAAAATTTATATCCGAGAAATGGAAAAGAGGTATGGAGAACCAGTTTCGATCATGTCATACAGAGATCTGAGTTTTATTTATCACTTCTAGAAATCCTTACAAAAAGACCTTGGAAATCAGTTGACTATGAGTATGGTGTATCATTCTTAAATAGACAGACAATTTGAACAGATGATACAAATAGTGGAAGACATGTTGTGGGCTTGTTTAATGGATTTTTTTGGCCCATGGGAGATCACATACCATTAGTGAAGTTCACATATAACAATAGTTATCATTCCTTGATACAAATGGCTCTGTTTGAATCATTGTATGGAAATCCTTGTCATTCTCCACTTTTTTGGGTGGAAATAGGTGAGACTTAACTAGTGGGGCCGAGCCTTGTCCAAGAGACAATAGAGAAGATTAAATTGATCATGAAATGGATGGAGATAGATCAAAGTCATCAAAAATTATATGTGGATCATCATCGATGGCCTTTTTTATTTTCAGTGAGTGATCATGTGTTTTTTAGGGTCTCTCCAAGGATTAGAAATCATTATTTTGGGAAGTAGGGAAATTTATCTCCTTGATACATAATCTCTTTTGAGATACTGGAACGGGTTGGTGAGGTGGCATATTGGTTGGAATTTCCACCATGGTTCAGTGCAGTGTATAATTTATTCCATGTATATTAGTTGAAAAAGTATCTGGTAGATACTAACCAAGTGATTTGATGGGGTCATGTTGAACTAGAGCTCAATGCTTTGTTGGTACATGTCCCGATGCTGATTGTGGATAGAAAATATAAAGTATTGCACGGAAAAAGAATCGGTCTAGTGCAGGTTTTTTTGAAACATGGTTAGATTCAGAAACAAACTTGGGAATGGGAGAAATAAATGAAAGGGAAATGTTCAGAACTCTTTCAGCAAGATGTTGGTTTTCTACTTTCTAGGGATGGAAATCCCAATGGTGGGGAGAATCTATCACCCTCGGTTTCAAGTAAGTAACCCTTTATTTATTCTTTTTAAGTATGTAACATATATGAGTGAAGTTTGGTAGAGTATGAAGAAATTTTACAATGTTTTGGGGATTTTATATAGGTGCACAGTTTGGGAAAACCATGCAAAACCTATTGGAAATCATGCATAATGAGACAGGGGACAAAGTGAAGGAGCATGGGTGGCACACAGTTTTTTCAAACTATTCATAAGCCTAGGAGAAATTGTGCTATATTAGAAAGTGGTATTTGGCATTATTGGCACACCATTTTCTAACTGTGGGATCTAATTGTGCAAGGTCCATCCTTGAGGTAGTGACTTGTCCATGGTTAGTACACAATTTTTCTAACCATGCGACTAACCATGCATGGGTTAAAAGTGAGATCCTAAAATAGTGTATCTCACATATTTTGGTCTCTAACTCACTCTTTATTCCTCCTATGTGGCCCTAAATCAATATTATCTCTTCAAAAAGGCTAATGAAGCTTCTCCCATCGATCTGGAGGCAATCTGAAGGCTTCTCTTGGTGATTTGAAGCTAGATTCTTACGGTAAGTCTTCATTCTTGGTTGTTCTTGGTGTTTTTTCTTAGATCTAATTCTCTATATCTCTTGGTTTCTTATATCTACATCTTTTTTGGATATATATAAGATAGTTAATTCCAAATATGATTATATTTGGATTTTTTCATGATGGAGGAAGATATTGAAGGTGATTTTTTGGAGATTCAACCTGGTTTTGTGGAAGTTTTTCATGTCGTTTATCATTTTCGCCAAATTCTTGAGGTACGTGGATTCAATATCAACTCATATATTTAAAAATTGAAGGTTTAGTTTTAAATTTATAGTAATTGATTGTGATATTTTTGTTCAAATAATATTGGAAACCTACTTTAGTGATGGCTTGTGGATTTGTGTGAAATTGTGGGATCGTTGTGTAAAGTGCTTTAATAAATGATTTTAAAATTTTGATTTTAAAATAGTTACTTGGTTTGATTTATGATAAAAGGTTTTCAATAAAAAGTTTGTTTTATTATAATGGTTTTAGAATTGAAATTTCTTTAGTATTGGAATGGTTTTGGAATAGGTTTTGGGCATACTTGGTGGTGTGTGTTCATATGGAATTACATTCCTTGGTTGAAATATGACATTTTGCTCAGTGTCGATGGTGTAATGGAACATGGGATTTAATTAACTTATGTTGAATTGGTAGATCTATGAGAAACCACTCGTGATTA
Source organism: Viscum album (assembly GCA_963277665.1). Classification (NCBI taxonomy): domain Eukaryota; kingdom Viridiplantae; phylum Streptophyta; class Magnoliopsida; order Santalales; family Viscaceae; genus Viscum; species Viscum album. The sequence continues at coordinate 124,452 of CAUJRU010001316.1, read as the reverse complement.
TGGAACTTTCATAACAAAACATGCATGTGTATATGTGTGGATATGTGGATTGGAATGGGGTATGCCAAAAGTGGAACTTAAGAAATGGTTTTAGAACATTGTTTGGTGTCTTTCCTTAGAAGTTGTTATTATTTTGAGAAAACTATTTTTCTATGGAACTTATTTATATTTGGATATAAACTATTTCAGAATTTTTTTATATAAACTATTTTATATAAATGTGCTAACATGTTCTATCCTAGTTTCATGAGTAGGGAAGTCATTGGGGGAAAATCTATTGACTTTCATTACTCACCCCTACTATAACACCTTGATGTTTTTATGAAATATTTTCTTTAAATAATTTTAATTATTTAGTGGCTTTAATTGCACATAATCATGAGTTTAAAAAAACTATGAGATACCCATTTTAACCTAACTGTTAGGTTAGTGGGAATAAATATAACTAACTTATGAAAATGTATGGTGAAATCTTTCGCTACCAATTATTTATGAAAAATATAAACTAATTATATATTTTTATATGTGAATCACTATTATTAAATGAAATTAATGAAATATATATTTTATATAATTAATAAAATATATTTTATATTCATTAAATATATATATTTTCATAAGGTACGAATAAACCCTATTTGATGTATAAAAACCTATATTTTTCAAAAGGTTAATTTTCTTCCTTTTAATGGAGAACCCCTTTTAAATTAAGATTTTGAAAAATTAATAAATTTTATATAAAAAAATAAAAAAAAATTGGTAATTGAGCTATAAAAATTTACTTTGGATGAAATTTTAGTATTTTTCTAATAACATTCAAATTTTGATGAATAGTAAAAAAATACACTAAATTTTAATTGAAAACAAATTTTTTTCATTGAAATAATTTGTATAGTTAAATTATGATATTGAATGTTTTTAAAGTATAAATATAATACATTTTTACCATTAAATATAATGTATTTAATTAGTATTAATTTTACATTTAATTTACATGTAAAGACATTTCAATATTTTGCAATGTTTTAACTTTTAAAATTTGTTCTCTTTTTCCAACAATGGGAATAATTTTAAATTAATTATTAAAAATTCTTTTTGAATTTTGAAAAATAGATTTCATATTTGGAATTAGTAGGTCTAAATTATTTAAATAAATTTACTTTATTTTTGGACATTATGAATAGTAACTTTGGTAATTTTTATTAATACGGTAAAAGGGTAAATTAGGTAATTAAGGATAAGAATACTATTATAAAATTACCCCAACACTTGTCTTAACAAAATTGGATAAGTGTGTTTAGACCTAAATCATCCTTGGGTCAAAATTGTATCTATTTTAATTCACTTGGATGAGATTAGGACATTTGATTTATTTTATTTAAAGAAAAGTTAAATATGTCTCACTCAAATTTTAATAACTAAATCATTTTTAATATAAGGTTACAAAATAGATAAATTAGACTATAAATAATAATATAATATATAATATTTTTTTATTTATCATGGTAATTTATTTTTAATTTTTAGTAAATAAAAAAATACCTTAATAGCTTATACATTAATGATGCAGAAATTATTTAATTGATGAAAAATCAATAATATAGTTTTTATTAAAATAATAATTGCCATTAAAAGACCCAAAAACTTGACCAAATATTATTTTTCGAGTATATCTCAACCATAATCATCCAATGGTAGAGTTATTGACCATTTTTAGCCATATATAAGGGATTATGACAGTTATATTATTTTATTTAAAGTGATGTTAAAGTTGTCACATTTATAATTTAATAAGTATAACATTTTAAATTTTGTATTTTCTAGAAGATAAATTCAACTAAAAATATTATTATTAAATATAATAGATTTATATTTATAATAGTATTTTATTTTTAGTTTTTATTAAACAAATAATTATATTAAATAATTACACAAAATTGATGTAGTGATTATTTTATTAATACAGATAAAAAATAAATGTTATTAAAAATATTAAAGTAAATATAATTTGGGATAATTAACATTTATAATGAATTTTATAGATTAAATTTACCTATTAGTAATATAATAAAATAGTTGGTTTGAAGTTAACTTGTTATCTTAAATTTTTTAAAAATTGGTGAATTTATTAGTATTGAAATTGAAACTATTGATTATTTATCAAAATAATATTTTATTAAATTATTTAAAAACCATAAAAAAATTAAAAAAAATTATAATAATTATTATATGGTATAAAATATTCTAATTTATTTATTTTTGGTGTATTTTACATCAAATAAGTAAATATTTCACCCTTTTAATGTTGGATTATTTGTTACCCTAGTTAAAAATTAAATTGAATAACAAGGTTTTAATTAAAAATATAATATTTAAATTGATGGAAAACTTGTAAAAAAATTATTTTTTGATGATATTACAACCCTATCTCATATCATATTCTAAATTGGTACATTTTTTAGGTTTTTAGATGGAGTTTGATTTTATTATAAATTAATGTTTTGAGCTTTCCAAAAGTGCCCCTCACCTCAATTTTAAAAGGGAACCTCCTCCCTCACCTATTCACTCCATTTTGATCCTTAAAGATTAGAAATACCCTTCCCTTTTACATTATAAACTTAACTAGTGACATTATATAGGTTCTTTTCTTCTTCAAAGACCAACTCTAGTGCTCTATGAGGAGATTTAAAAAAAGCACGTCGAAGAAAAGGTAATCTCCTCTACTGATTCTTTCAAACTGCTTTCTTATTCTACTTCCTCTTCATGATTTGTTTCATTATAAAGTAATAAATTCAGTATCACTTATATAATGAGATTTTATTATGATTATTAAACAACCATATTCTATATTCTATCCATCCTATGAAAAATGAAATCACCACCTGTGCGTATGTACGGCTTACCGTCTCCACGTCGTGGTGCAATATGTTTTTTTTTCACCACCACCTTACTTGGATGATTATAATGATAGAATTAATAAATATATATATATATGAATGTTATAAAATTATATTGATTATGAAATGTTATAAATTATTCACTTCAATACCATTCAACAATTATGGGAATGATATCACTGTCTGTGCGTATGTACAACTTACCATCTCCACGATGTGATGTGATTCATTCTACTTGATCTTAATTAAAGAAATATTATATAAATGAATTGAATGAATAAATATGATATATATTATACTAATATAATTCTCTAAAGTATATAATTATATCCTATTAATAGGAATAATAATTTATCTGATACAACATGCATAAGAAAATAAATAATTTAATACCTGATGGATGATTAATAATGTCACTAACAAACATATGATAATATGATTATACATAATATCATAAAATGAATAATATTCTCTAATAATTCAATGAAATTATTTAAATCATTATACATGAGGTTCTACTACATTCAACGAAAATCATACCTAAGGTAATGGATAATTTCGTAATCTCATTATTATCTGAGATTGTTTGTATGTAAGTATTTAATGGGGTATATTTATCATCCACATACATGTTTCCTAAATATGTAATATTAATTATATTCTTATACAAATTTTTAAAGTCAATTTTACCCATTTTTGAATTTTTATTAAACAGTATGAAAGGAATATTTTTTCGTTTTCGGTACGAGATTATTTTTTACTTTTCTAGAAAAAGTACAAGGAGAATGTTTTTTAACTTATATGACATAAACAGATTTTTATGTTTTCATAACGCCTTGTTTTCAAGAATATTCCTCTACATTATTTCAAGTTTATTTTCAAATAAATTATTTTCTTTTAAAATTACGTGTCATTTTGAGAAAAGAAAATGTTTTTGAAGAAGAAAGGGTATTTTCCTCAAAAATTAATTTCAAGTGTTTTATCAAAATTATTTTCCATCTAAGATGACATTATTTAATAGGGTTATTTTTCAAGTATATTAAACCTATTATTCCTATGGTTTTATTTTGTTTATGATTAAATTCAATTTTTGAAATTCATTTGTTTTATATGGATTATGTTATGATGGAATGATGCTTAAGAAACCCATTTTATTCCTTGGGTTATTCTATGATGAATGATTTATGTTTTTATAGAACACATAAGAATGATTTCATTATGAGATTGGTGGGACCTATATCTCCCTCCAATGTATTGGGTAAAGATTTATATCTAATGAGATAGACATGACTGGAACAGCAAGTAAATCCAGTTCAATAATACAGGGATGGAACAAGGAGTGAACTTGGTTCAGTAATGGACTTTGTCTACTATGATGGTCTTAGAAACGAGATAAGACTAATATGAAATGATTTTATATGATTATGTATATGCCAAAAAAATCATGTCTCATATTATGACTTTTGGGATTATGTTAAACTTTTATGATTTATCCCATGACATGATATCATGATCTTTTATATGCAGGATAAGATTTTAAAATGTTAGGTTTTTATGTCTTATGATTATGATATGATTAATATCTCCCCTATTTACCTTTACTAAGAATTTGAGCTCACCCTTTCATATTTTTCTTTTTCTCAGGTCACAAAGAAGGTTATTAAGTAAGATATGTCAAAAGGAGTCTAGTTATGAATAAATAAACGGGATACAATGTAGATATTTTATGAACTAGTTGTTTATGTTTCCCAGTTTCTAAAGACATTATACCTATATGGTTCTATCATATATTTATTATATTTTTTAATGAATATTCCTAAATCTTGAAGTAATATCAATGTATGTAAAGTATGGTTCGTTATAGTTGGTATCAAAGGAAAGGTATAGTTAACCTTTGGAAAATAGGATAAGAAAACATTAGTAAGAACCCAAAGGATATGTCGAAGTATAGATTACAATAGTAGTGTTTTATAAATGATCATGAATAACCTATTATAAAACCTAAAGTGTAATAAATTTAAATTTTATTCTTGATTATGTGGTTTTCCCATTTTTATTAGTGTTTCTCACACTATACATCTTAGTTTTAGTCAATGGATGGAACCCAAAGGAACTGCGTTAATGCTGAATGCGATGGTAAATTTAATGATTGTAAACCTGAGTAACCAAATGTTATGGGAGATGGAATGAACAATATTATAGTTATTCTCTCACAACTTTCTCAAGCTATGAATCATGCAGAATTCCAAATGAGTAAAGGAGGGAACAACATTCTGTTGAGTTCTTCATGAGGCAATTCCTACCTTATTTCAGTGGGTTTTCTAATCCATTAGTTGCTAAACAATGGATCATTACCACTGAAAAGATATTTTTAGTTATCCAATGTTTATAACATGAAAAATTCATCTTATTAGTCTATCATTTGGAAGGTGAAGCTGATCAATGGAGGAATCTTATCAAGAATATGAGGCAAAGAGATGAAATTGAGTCTATGGAATGGGACAAGTTCAAGAACTTATTTTTCAATAAGTACTTTCCTGATATTCTTCTAACAAATATGGAGAAGGAGTTTCTTAAACTTAAGAAAAAGGACAATAAACCTGTTGGTACCAACGAATCAAATTTTACAAGACTTTCATGGTATGCTTCTGGAATTATTATCCAACTTGAGAGTAAAATTTATTGATTCTTTAGTGGCTTAAAACCAAGTCTCCGAAGGGCATTATCCATAAGGGACTTTAATATCTATGAGGAAATCATTCAATGTACTCTCAAGGTTGTGATGGATATTAGAGTAACCCATCAGTCCTATGGGTTTCATAAGAAGAGAAAAATGGAATTCAAAGTAAAATAAAAAGATCACACTGAAAAGAAGATGAGTTTTCCCTTATGCACAAAGTGTGGAAAGAAACATGGAGGAAATTGTCTTAAAGGGACTAGTAAATTTTTCAAGTGTGTAAAATAAGGTCATAGAGTATTTGAATATCAAAGTGATGGGATAACGATGTCTAATGATGCAAATAGAGATAAGTCTATACAGAATGAACCTACTACAGTTCAATGCTACAAGTGAAAGGAAATGGGGAATTATGCCAATCAATTCCCTAATCCAAGGGTTATTAATGATGATCGACATCAAAAAACTCTTAAGGCCAACGACAAAGGAAAGTCACATGCAATCACTATCGGTGATGTGGATTATGATAATGAAGTTGTGAAAGGTACACTTACCATCCACTCTAAAGTAGAAATTGTTTTATTTGATTCTAGATCCACCCACTCTTTTATTTTTGAGGAATTTTTTAAGGGTATCTATAAATTACCTCAACAATTAGATGTTGAGTTAGTTTTTAAAACTCCTAATGGCATAATAGTTGCATCAAAAGTTTATAATTTTTCTTCAGTTGAAGTTTTTGGGAAAGTGATTCCTGAAAATCATGTGATCCTTCCTATAGTGTAATTTTATGTGATTCTTGGCATGGATTGGATTTCTCTATATGGATCTCATATGAATTTCCAAGGGGGGGAAGTCACATTTCATATTCTGGATCAATCTATGATCATCTATCGATGCAAGGATGAATATAACCTTCTAGTAGAAATTTCTTCTATCTTATGGGTCTTGATCCATATAAATGAAGGTTATCTATCTCAAATGGTTGGGTAGAAACACACCATTAAGAATAAACCTATTATACAGGAGTTTGATGATGTATTTTTAGAAAAATTATTAGGACTTCCACTAAATCATGAAGTTGAGTTTGCAATAGAACTCATATCGAGTGATATTCCTATTTCAAATACACTTTATAGAATGGACCCAATTGAGTTGTAGGAATTGAAGAAGAAAATATAATAGAAAATTGATAAGGGGTTTATACGTCCTAGGGTGTCACCTTGGGGAGCACCTGTTCTATTTGTTAAGAATAAAGAAAGATCAATGAGACTCTACATTGATTATCAATAACTTAACAAGATCACTATCAAGAACAAATATACTCTTCCCCACATTAATGATTATTCGACCAACTACGTGGAGCTCAATACTTTTACAAGATCGATCTTTATTCAAGATATCATCAATTAATGGTCAATAAAAAGGATAAAGAAAATATGACATTCCGTACAAGGTATGGACACTATGAATTTATAGTGTTAAATTTTGGTCTTACTAATACCCATGATATCTTTATGGATCTAATGAATAGAATGTTTAGAAAATATCTTGATTAGTTTGTGGTGGTCTTTATAGATGATATTCTTGTCTATTCAAAAATCAAGGAAGAGCATGAAGATCACTTGAGAATTGTAATGAAGAATCTAAGAAAGGATAAGCTTTAAGAAAAATTTACCAAGTTTGAATTTTGGATGAAAAAAGTTTCATTTTTTAGGTCACATAATCTTGAGAGAGGGGATATCTATGGATCTATAAAAACAGAAGTTATTGAAAGTTGGTCAAGACCAAAAATGGTAACTAATATCTGAAGTTTTCTTGGTTTGGCTGGATATTTTTGACATTTTGTAAAATATTTTTCATGATTATCTAATCCACTCACCAAGTTGACTTGGAAAATAGTTAAGTTTGTGTGGACGAAGGAATGTGAAGAGAATTTCAAAGAGCTCAAAAGAAGGTTAGCCAGTGCACCTATGCTCACACTGCCTTGTAGTGGAGGAAGGTTTGTGATCTATAGTGATGAATCCAAGAAGGTTCTAGGATGTGTTCTCATGAAAAATGATATATCTTATGCCTCATGAAAATTAAAAATCTATGATCAAAATTAGCCAACTCATAATTTGGAGTTAGTTGTGGTAATATTTTTATTTAAGATATGGAGGCATTATCTTTACGGTGAAAGGTGTGATATTTTTACTGATTATAAGAGTTTAAATTATATTTTCACACAAAAGAAGTTAAATATGTTCCAAAGAAGGTGGTTGGAGTTGAGTAAATATTATGACTTCTCAATACATTACCACCATGGGAAAACAAACAAGGTGGAAGATGTTTTGATTTGAAAAGACCATATTATCTTATCCATCATGAGGATCACAAAAGATCCAATATTTATGGATTTGTAAAGGATGGATCTTGAAATTTTAAAGTAAGGGGAGAAATAATGTATTTATCAAATAAATGTTCAACCATCTATACAAGTGAATATTAAGGAGTGGAATAAGGAAGATGTAGAGCTGCAAAAGAAGGTGAGAAATGTTCCTGAATTCAACCTTGGTTTTGATAGAATAATAAGATTCCAGAATCGTGTTTGTATTCCTCCCATACCAAAATTAAATAAGGAGATATTGGATGAGGCTCATAGTTCTTCATTCTCTATTCACCCTGGAAGCACAAAGACGTACAGGGACCTGAAAGATTATTTCTGGTGGGATGGCATGAAAAGAGATGTTTCTGAATATGTCTCTTGGTACTTGGTTTGTAAACAAGTTAAGGTTGAGAGATAGAAGTCTAAGGGGATGTTAAAACCATTACCCATACCAGAATGGAAATGGGAAAACATAATTATAGACTTTATCATCATACTTCCCAAAACATCTAAAGGCCATAATGCTATATGGGTTATATTTGATCTCTTTATGAATTCGGCACACTTCATTTATCTTAGAGAGGATTTCTATCTTGATCATATTTCCAGGATATATGTAAAGGAAGTGGTAAGATTGTATGGAGTACCTATTTCAATTATATCTGAACAGGATTTGAGGTTTACCTGAAAGTTTTGGAGAAATCTTCAATAGGCTCTGGATATAGAGTTATATTTTAGCATTTCTTATCATCCTTAGATAGACGGTTAGTCTGAGAGGACAATCCATACTCTAGAAGACTTATTGAGAGATTTCTCTATGGATTTCAAAAGTGGTTGGTATAAACACCTACCTTTGGTGAAATTTTCTTACAACAATAGCTTTCACTCCAGTATTCAGATGGCTCCCTATGAATCCCTATATGGAAATAAGTGTATAAATCCAACTTGTTGGGATGAAGTTGGGTAAAGAAAGCTATTAGGACTTGATCTTGTTGATGAAATGGCAAAAAATGTCATATTTATTCAACAACATATAGCAAAAAATTCATGTTGACAATCAAAGAAAAGAACTAGAGTTTGAAGTGGGTGACAAGGTGTTTCTATAAATATCTCCCTAGAAGAGAGTAATGATATTTGAAAAGAAGGGAAAGCTGAGCCAAAGGTATATCGGTCCTTTTGATATTCTAGATCGTGTTGGGAAGGTAGCTTACCGATTGGTGCTTCCATCGAATCTCTATCAAGTTCATGATGTGTTCCATGTATCACTTCTGAGAAAGTACATACCTAATCCTTCACAGGTACGAAACTTAGAATTCATACCATTGGATAAAGATCTCTCTTATGAAGAACAACTAATAGAGATTCTAGATTGTAGTGAGAAAGTTCTACGAAACAAGACCACTAGCTTGGTTAAAGTTCTATGGTGGACCCACCAATTTGAGAAATATTTGTGGGAACTTGAGGATATAATGAGGGAGAGATATACCCATCTCTTTGTATCTAAGTGATGAATTTCAAGGGAGAACTTCGATTTAAGGGGGGTAAAATGTAACACCCTGATGTTTTTATGAAATATTTTCTTTAAATAATTTTAATTCTTTGGTAGCTTGAATTGCATGAAATCATGTGTTTAAACAAATCACGAGATTCCCTTAGTATAAAATGACCATTTTAACCTAGTTGTTAGGTTAGCAATCATAAATATAACTAACTTATGAAAATGTATGGTGAAGTCTTTTGTGACTAATAATTTATGAAAAATATAAATCAATTATATATTTTTATTTGTGAATTACTATTAGTAAATGAAATTAATGAAATATCTATTTTATATAATTAATAAAATATTTTTGATATTCATCCAATATATTTTTTTTTCATAAGGTATGAATAAACCCTATTTGATGTATAAAAACCTATATTTTTCAAAAGGGTAATTTTCCACCTTTTAATGGAGAACCCCTTTTAAATTAATATTTTGACACATTAATAATTTTATATGAAAAAATAAACATTTTCTTTAGAAGTGGTATATAAAAATTTACTTTAGATTAAAATTTAGTATTTTTCTAATAACATTCAATTTTTAATGAATAGTAAAAAATACACTAAATTTTAATTGAATACAACTTTTTTTCATTGAAATCATTTATATGGTTAAATTATAATATTTAATGGTTTAAAAGTATAAATAGAATAAATTTTTATCATTCAATATAATTTATATCAATAGAATTAATTTTACATTGAATTCAGATGTAAAAACATTTCAATCTTTTGTAATATTTTAACTTTTAAAACTTGTTCTCTCTTTCCGACAACAGGAATAATTTTAAATTTATTACTGAAACATCTGTGTTTTGAATTTTGAAAAATGGATTCCATATTTGGATTTAGTTGGTCCAAATTATGTAAATATATTTTTTTTTTGGGCATCATGAATAATAACTTCGGTAATTTTTATTAACACGGTAAAAGGGTAAATCGGGTAATTAGGGGTAAGAATACTATTATAAAATTACCCTAACACTTGTAATAATATCATTGGATGATTTTTTCGACCTAAATCATCCTTTGTAAGAAATGGTATCCATTTGAATCTACTTTTATGATATTAGGACATTTAATTATTTTATTTAAAGAAAAGTTAAATATGTCTCAATCAAATTGTAATAACTAAATAATTTTTAATATAAGGTTATAAAATATATAAATTAGAATATAAATAATAATTTTAAATAAGATATGTTTTTATTTATCATGGTAATTAATTTTTAATTTTAGAAAAAATAATTACCTTAAAATCTTATATATTAATGATGCATAAATTATTTAATTGATGAAAATCAATAATATAGTTTTTATTAAATTAATAATACCCATGAAAAGACCCAAAGACTTGACCAAATATTATTTTTTGAGTATATGTCAACCATAATCATCCAAGGGTCGAGTTATTGACCATTTGGAACCTTATAGAAGGGATTATGATACTTATATTATTTTATTTAAAGTGATGCTAAAGTTGTCACATTCATAATTTAATAAGTATAAAATTTTAAATATTGGATTTTTCAGAAGATAAATTCAACTAAAAATATTCTTATGAAATATAACAGATTTATCTTCATCATGGTATTTTATTTTTTATTTTTATTCAAAAAATATGTATATTAAATAATTACACAAAATTGATGTAGTGATTGTTTTAGTAATAGAGATAAAAAATAAATGTTATTAAAAATATTAAATTAAATATAATTTGGGATAATTAACACATCTGATGAATTTTATAGATTACCTTTACCTATTAAGGATATAATAAAATAGTTGGTTGGAAGTTAACTTGTTATCTTATTATTTTTAAAAATCAATGAATTGAATAGTGTCAAAATTGACACTATTGGTAATTTATCAAAATAATGTTTTATTAAATTATTTAAAAATCATAAAGCATTTTTTAAAAAATATATAATAATTATGATATGGTATAAAATTTTCTAATGTATTTATTTATGGTCTATTTTACATCAAATAAGTAAATATTTCACCCTTTTAATATTAAATTATTTGTTACCCTATTTAAAAATTAAATAGAATAACCAAGTGTTAATTAAAAAGATAATGTTTAAATTGACATAAAACTTGTCAAAAAAATTATTTTTTGATGATATTACAACCCTATCCCATATCATATTCTAAATTGGGACATTTTGGAGGTTTTTTATGAGGTTTGATTTTATTATAAATTAATATTTGTGAGGTTTCCAAAAGTGCCCCTCACTGCAATTATAAAAGGGAACCTCCTCCCTCACCTCTTCACTCTACTTTGAGAATTAAATATCTTCCATACTCGGAAATTTTCCTTTCTAAACTTTCTTATTAACATTATATAGGTTTTGGTCTTCTTCAAAGACCAACTCTAGTGCTCTAATAAGAGATTTAGAGGAAGCACGTCGAAGGAGAGGTAATCACCTCTACCAATTCATTCAAACTTTTTTCTTCTTATACTTCTTCTTCATGAGTTGTTTTATTATAAATTAATAAATTCAATATCAATTATATACTAATTATGATTATTAAATAACCATATTCCATCTTCTATCCATTCTACGAAAAATGAAATCACCACGTGTGTGTGCATACAGCTTACCGTCTCCACATCGTGGTGTAATCTGTTTTTTCACCACCACCTTACTTGGATGTTTATAATGATGAAAATAATAATTATATATGATTATTATAAAATTATATTGATTATAAAATATTATACACCAACCACTTCAATACCATTCAATAATTATGGGAATGATATCATTGATCGTACGTACGTACGACTTACCATCTCCACAATGTGATGCGATTCATTCTACATGGTCTTAATTAAAGAAATATTATATAAATTAATTTAATGAATAAATATGATATATATTATACTAATATCATTTTTTAAAGGATAAAACTATAACCTAATAATAGTAACAAGAACTTTTCTAACACAACATGTGTAATAAAATAAAGAAGTTAATACTCAATGGATGAGTAATAATGTTACTAAAAAACAGATGATAATATGATCATATATGATATCATAAAAATTACTATGATTATGAAACAAGTCAATAACATTATTTAAATCATTATATATGAGGTTAAGATTTATTCAAAGGAAATATGACCTAAGGTAAGGGATAATTTCACAATATCATTATTTGAGATTGTTTATACGTAAGTGTTTAATGAGGTATATTTATCATCCACACCCATGTTTCATAAATATGTAATATTTTTTCTATTCTTATACAATTTTTTAAAGTAAATTTTATCCATTGGTGAATTTTTATTAAACAGTATGGCAGGAATATTTTTTTATTTTCAGTACGAGGTTCTTTTTTACTTTTCTGATAAAAGTATAGGGAGATTTTTTAAAACTTATACAGCTTAAATGGATTTTTATGTTTTCATAACACCTTATTTACATGAATCCAGATCTACAATATTTGAATTTTATTTTCAAATAAATTCTTATTTTTTTTAATTTCACTTCATTTTGAGTAAAGAAAATATTTTTGAAGAAGAAAGGATATTTTCCTCAAGAATTAATTTCAAGTGTTTTATCAAAATTATTTTCCATATAAGATGAAATTATTTAATAGAGTTCTATTTCAAGCATACTATCCCTATTATTCATATTATTTTCATTTTTATGATGAAATTCATTTTATGAAATTCATTTTTTTATATGGATTATGTTATGATGAAATGATGTTTAAGAAGCCCATTTTATTCCTTGGGTTATGCTATGATGAATGATTTATGTTTTTGGGGCACACTTAAGAATGATTTCATTATGAGATGGTTGGGACCTATATCACCATCTAATTAATTGGTTAAATATTTATATCTCATGAGATAGACATGATTGGAACGATAAGTAAATCTAGTTCAATAAAACAAGGCTGGAATGAAAAGTGAACTCAGTTCAGTAATGGACTTTGCCCGCTATGATGGTCTTGGAAATGTTCCTTGACTAATATGAAATGATTTTATATGATTATGTGTATGCCACAAAATTTCATGTCTCATGTTATGAATTTTGGGATTACGTTTAACTTTTATGACTTATCCAATGATATGATATTCCGATCTTTTATATGCAGGATAAAATTTTCAGATGTTATGTTTTTATGTCCTATGATTATGATATGATTGATATCTCCCCTATTTACTCTTACTAAGAATTTGATCTCACCCTTTCATATGTTTCTTTTTCCAAGGTCACGAAGAAGGGTATTAAGTAAGATATTTCAAAAATAATTCTAGTTATGAAGAAATAAGGGGGAGATAATGTTGATGTTTTATGAGCTAGTTGTTTATGTTTCCTATTTTCTAAATACACTATACCTATATGGCCTTGTCATGGATTTATTATATTTTGTAATGAATATTCTTAAATTTTGAATTAATATCAATGTATGTAAAGTATGGGTTGTTATAACTACTTTGTAACTCTAGTGGTTTTGTAGATATTGTTTATCAAAACATGGTAAAATGTAAAGTGTCACACATCTATAGCATTAATTCATGATACTTGGGTTGTTTTGTGGAGTTGAATCATAGAGCATGTTTGGAGCTTGGTGTTGTCTTTGGAGTCTTTGAGTTTTGTAGTCTTCTATTGTGTACTTTGATATTTTAGTCTTCTTATATGGTACTTGGTTCTAGTTTTATTTTGATAAATGAAATTTTTAGTTGTCTTTAAATGTTATCATGCATCATATAGTGATTTTTTTGGTTATGGGATGTTTTGTTGGTTGTTTTATTTTCAAAGGGAAAATCTTCCCTCATCTATTAATAAATCCCTTGGAATTTATTGCCATCCTTTTGCATCTTGGAGATGTTTCTTAAGTCCAAGAAACCTTTCACCGCCTTCTCAAGCTAATGATGAGGTGTGGGGTGTTACACTCTCTCTCATATCTCCTGTATCCTAGAGAGAAAATCACCTGATCTAAGTGATCGATCCAGGTTCTTCCTCATGGATCAAAGGATCAGTGTAGTGGTTATCATCTATACATAAAATACGTCATAATATCTTTAGACTAGCACTCATATATCAATGTTCAAAGTTCAAATAGTCTTTTTAAGCATGTTTGGATGATCTATAGGTATCTAGTCTTAGTTCCTTCAAGAAACAATTACCGGAAAAAAGTGGTTGTCAAACGCACCTTCAAATCAAATTAGGTAATTGTTCATTTTTATTTTATGATCAATTCATTGATTAAAGATCCTCAACTTTCTTATTAGGGTTTGTTTCATTAGAGATTATGTATTTACATTAAATCAGTGATGAAAATTTGTAGGCCCTCAGGTCCATATGCTTCCACTGCACACCCCAACACGAATATAGGTAGGATATTTCTATATTTTTTCTATATTATGAAATTACTTGTTCTTGATATGTTTTGGAATCATTTGAGTTACCCTTTTTAAACCTATAACCATTAGATCATTATCCATTAAGAATATAATGACTGGAAATATCATCATCCCTTTTTATTGTTGGCCTATTTGAACAAATGCTTGGAGCTTCCATCATTATCTTAATTAAATACCACATGTTGAAAACTATGATCTATGAATTTTTTATACCAATTAAACCATTAGTGATCACCCCATATCAGAATATCCTTTATGCATGGTAATTCTATACTCTATCCTTGGTCTTGGTGGGGATGATATAGTCTTGGGGTGGGTCATATTAACTTATGCATTTTCTATCATACACTTATCACAGAGCCTTTTTTGGTTCAAGGGAAGGGTTCCTAGTGTGACTTTATTTATTATGTAAATTATTCCCTTATCTTAGGCCCGATGTAATGGGTTTTATCCCAATGTAAGGGGATATTATATGCTTCTCCATTTACATTGCTTGATATTATCTATGTCTTTCTTTTTTTTGAATCCCTTTCTTGCATACTTAAATTAATAAACTAGTATTACTTTTTTATATATATATAATTTTTGTGGAAGTTGACTGACATGATAGATGGATTGGTTTATGAAATGGTTATGGAAAAGTGATCAAGTTGGTTAACCCTTTCTTTATTCCATGAATTATAATTATTTTCTTAATCGTTTAGTGTTTCAAAACCCAAGACTTGGTCTAAGGTACAAAGAAATTTAATTTATGTTGAAAATTATGTTTTTTCCTTTGTTTATCCATGATTATCTCCTAGCGATAATTTTTTTTTTTTTGAAAATACCTAATTAATTATGATGATTTATGTGTTTGTCTTTAAATAAATCAAAGAAAAGTTTTGGATAATGAAGGAACATTATCAAAAATAGATTTTTAATGTGTTGAGATTATTTGAGGAGTTTTAGAATGTCATAGAATGAGTTGAAGAGGTTTGGGTCTGAGCTAAGTGAATTTTGGAATTTGTGTGAAGAAGTATAAAAATTTGGAAATGAAAAATATCTTACGGTGTAATATATTTGTTGTCATGTAGAATATTTGAGAAACCCATAGGATATTTCATCTATTTGTGTTTTTTATAAATTAGGAAAAGAAAATATTCAAATGTGGAAGATGGTTTCCATGTATAGGAGAATTCAGATAAGCATAGAACATTTACATGTAAGAAATTTATTGTAGATAGAAGAATTTAGATATGTGGAATGTATTTTTCACATGTAATAGAATTTGGTTATTCATATAACTTTGAAGTTTTCTAGAAATTTAACAAAGGCAGAGTATATGACTTATGAAGTTATTTATTCTTGTTCAAAACATCATGATTAGGCATGTGATAATGATCTAAGCTAAAAAATTAAGGAGAACTAGGTGAGGGAACTATTGGTGGTTGAGGAGCTTCATGTCATAGAGAAATGTGTCACATAATATATAATTCATGTGAGGTTGTATGTTTACATGGAAATATTGAATGAACTTAAATCCATGAATTTTTTAGAGAATTTTATTTCATAATATGACCATGATACTTAAAATATCATGTGAAGGAATGTCTCTTGAGTCTTAAAGAGGAACTTTACTTGAATTTTAATGAGTTTTAATGAGTCTATATAGTTCATTGAGATTCAAGTATATTTCCATTATTGTTGTGGATGCATCACAGAGTAATCAATGAATATATATAATTAGAAATGAATAAATATGAGTGTGGTTGATAATTTTGAGATAGGATTACCAATATAATGTTGTATCAAAGAAGAAGATCTTCTAACAGTCATAGAATATTTTTATGCAGGGAATAGGAAGAATATCAACATATGTAGGGTCTTTGTGGAGGCTCATAAATCCATTAGTGATCATTCTTCAAAAATATTGTTTTTATTAGTTGATGTGATATTTTAACCAGTTGGTTCCAAAAATTTTATGAGTTCAATTTCATACCTTTTCTCAAGTTCCTTTTGATAATAAAAAGGTATTTATGTTCATGGGATAATAACCATGAAACACCAGGGATGTAGTCATCATTAAAGGAGGAAAAACTCATTAATAAATGTGTTGTATATATTTTCATTTATTGTTAGTGAGTATCTTGAGAGATAGGTATTGAATAAGAATAATATTATAAGTGGAATTTAAATAACTATACACACTCATTCACCCCCCCCCCCTCTCAGTGTGTATCGCCCTTCGTGTGATCCAACAATTGGTATTAGATTAGTTCCACTCTCTGGTGTCTTTCTTAAATTCTAGATATGAATCAAATGAATTATATTAACAATAATGGTATCCCAATGTTCAGTGGAAAAGAGTTTCATTCATGGAAAGAGATAATGGTTCCTTACATTATTTCTCTAGGTATCAATGTTCTTGACTCTATTCAATATAGATTCACTATGACAAATGAAACCTTAGAATGTTCTCTAGAAAAAAAAGGAACATTGAGAATGATGGAAATGTTATGAATGATTTTCTATCTTCCTTATCGGAAAATGAGTTGATAAATTTATAGTAACAAAAACTATTAATGATAATTGTAAAAATATGTATAGTATTTATGAAGGAAATAAAAAGGTGGAAGATTCTAAACTACATTTCAAACAAAAAAAAATTAAATATTTTAGGATACAAGATGAAGAGACTATTGATGAATTCTTTACCATGGTAAATTTTATTAGAAATGCTATTAGAGGGTTCGAAGAAACTCTTAACTATTCCTTAGTGGTGAAAAATATAATGATAATTCGACCATATAAATATGATTCCAATATCTCTACTCTTAAAGATAGAGATCTTGATGAATTCACCATTGATAAACTCCATAGTACTCTCGTTAACTATTAAATGTGTACAAGACCTATATTGAAAATAAAATACAAGAAACAAAAGGGAAAAAATTAAATATTTCAAAGTTATGAATATGGAAGAGAAGTAACGCCACTCGGATGATGAATAAAATATAAAATATTATGTTGAGATTCTATATCATGTTAATAAATTTTATAATAGGAGGAAGAGGTAAGTATATAGGTAAACTTACTTTCAAATATTTTAATTGTGGGAAGGTTGGTTATTTCTCTACTAACCATACCATGAAAATTGGAGGTGAGAATGATAATAAAGAAATTATCAAGAAGACCACCAAAAGAAGAGATTTTTCAAAAGTTCAATCAGAGGGAAAGAATAATAATTCACATAATTCTTTTATAAGAAACTTTATGTCAGTTTAAGAAGGTTTTTATGATAGTGAATAAAATAGTTATGATAATAAATATTATAGATATATCTCTCAAAGTGTTCTCATGTAATAAGAAGAAGAAGAGGTGAACTCATCAGAAGATGAATCACAAGAAAATAGTACTGAAAAAGAATATACTATGAGAATGTAAATCAAAATTTATTTGAAATAAATAGGAAGGTTGATAGAATACAACACTCAAATAAAAGGGGATTTAGAAAAAAAAAGTCAATTATAGGTTGAAAAATATAGTGTGGACAAATAAATTGAGATTTCAATGATTGATTTTGCGAAAAGAGGAAAAAATAATTGAAGACATGACTTCTGCCATTATCCTTGGGGATGATGAATTTGATAAACTAAGAAAGGAGTAAGCTAGGTTGGAAAAGCGAGAAAATAAAAGTAATTTCCATAGGAATAAGTTTGTTATATAAAAGTGTAAATGTTCCAAGTATCCTGAAACTAATATATACCCTATAAAATATATAATATATAAAAATGGAGAGATTATATTAGTTCTTCTATAGAAGGAAACAACTTTTACTAAAGAAATAAATGGAAAAAAATCTGGAATAGCTGATATTCTTGAAGAAAATATCATATATGCTCAAATATTCAAATAAAAGAATTTATAAAAAGGGTCTTCATTAATAATTAGTGTTCAAAGAAGAATACCAAAAAAGAGTTTTGATAGATCTACTCATTTAAGGGATAAAAATAGAATAAGAAAAGAACTTGTTTGGCAGTAGAATTTTTATCAAAATAGAATATTTTAGGGGAACTCTTGGTGTTGTGGTGTGTTTAGACATAATTCCTATAGATATTTCTATAATATACCTCTACCTAGACTGATAAGAGTGTAGTAATCAAGGGTGAGACAAGAATCACATATAAGAACTCAGCAAAGGCACCAATATCTTGAGCAGAAAGATGAAGTAAAATAAATAAATTTGAAAACCTACAAGAAGTATGTGGAAGATTTGATGAAGAAAATAACACCTATTTGTATGTGTTTATTTTATCCAATATTATTTTTATATATGTAAGAGTTTCATAAATAATCAAAATCAAATCCATATTGGATAATAGAAAAATGTGGTTGAAGTTGTATTTAATGCTAGTGAGGTTTCTTAAGATAGTTAGAACCACTAAGAAGGTGGGTTGAATTAGTGGTCATATTTTTATAAATTTATTTTCAACTAGAAATTAACCCTTGTAACATGTTATAATTATTTTCCGTATCAAAATTTTATTAAAATCACACAAACATGCAATTATAAGAAAGTAAAAAGGGCATACAAGATTTACATGGTTCTGCCTCTGTGTGAGAACCTACATCCATGTCATAGAAACTCCCATCAGCCCATGGAAATTCACTATTAATAAGAAGTGAATAAAACTTGATAAAACTCCCATTATAATCCTTCTACTCTCGATAGTAATGATTATACAGACTCTTGTCAGTTTACAAAGTTTTCCTTACAAAACTGAGCCAAAAAAATATGTGAAACTTTGTAATAATACTCCCAAAAAGTTTGTCCATAAATATTTGTTCATTTTTTCTCCATCTGGAAAGTGTCCATATAGTGTGCCTACCTTCATCCAATATTCTCCATCCAATGAAACTCACAAAAATCATGCATGTTTCTTAACCTCAATTTTGTCTACTAAACAAAAACTATTATTACTCAAATCTACTTGGAAACTATGATTGCTACTCTCTATCTAGTTTCTATGAACTAAAAAATTATGTCTAATGCTTTGATCTAAAACTCTATCTAGTAACTCTTCTTCAACCAAAATATAAACAGGGCTAGGAACTTAGTCTGACACCAAATCTTTAGCATTTCATCTTTTTATATAAGTGAATAGTGTTTTTTGTATAGTTGTACATTTCACCCACTTTATATAGGTGCTCCTAAAGTAGAAAATATGGGAACTCAATTTCATTTTCTTGATCATATAAAATTTACTTTAAGCCTCTTTATTCTTCTAGAGTATTCTAGATCAATCTTAAACCTTCATGAAAACTCCATTGATTCCAACTTTCTTTGAAATTATTTAACTTTAGTGTTAAGGAACTTCTATGATTTTTTCTACCTCAGTTATATAATGGACCAATTAAAAAAACACATAATCGTTATTCTAATGGTCTTTACAAAGTTATGTTAGATTCAAAAACTCTATCTTGTGGAATGATTGTCTAGTGTCTTCTTTGGGAACTCCTTAGTCTGATGAAATATCTTCACTTTTCTTATTTTCTTCATCCAACTAACTATGTCCAGTCATCTTGCCTCATCTCAAACTTTACACATTACTTAGATTGAAAAACTCAGTTGTGTGAATCATCTATGGATCATCTATTTTATAACATTGTTGATTTTTTGTCTGATGTTCATTGGTTAGATTAATGTTCATTTAATGGATCTTTGTCTATTTTCTTTCCTTCAACAGTGTACTTCAAAACTTATTAACATAGAACTTCATTTATCCAGTAATAAAAATTTTCTATTTAAACTTTATACAAGCTAAGCCTTTGAAGATAGTTGACTACATTGTTGAAACTTTTAGAGAATCTTGTTACATGTAACCTCTCTATCTAGTGCCCTGCTTGGCCTTTTCCCCTTTTGGGTTTGCATAAATAAAGACTCAAATTATGAGTTCTCATTTTTTGGAATTCATAAACTTAGTATAAACTCATAAATTTCACCTTCAACATTATACTATCACTCAAAATTTTACTTCTTACAAATTCTTTATTCGTAACATCAATTATTTTTTTTCGGGTATCTTTGTTCAGTTTATTTAGTTACAGGACTTCTACTAAATCCTTTTCTGATCACATCCATCTGGTAAACTATATCTAGTGGTTGGTGTCTAGTATCCTACATCTGGTTACAAAGTTGTACTAGTCTTACCCTTTGAAACTTCTTTGATTGATCACCTTCCATATGGAGAACTATATCTAGAACTCTACATCTGATGATCTTTATCCAGAAAAGTGTGTTTGGAAACTTTATCTTCCTCTTTAGAACAAGCTTATATCATGATATTTGCATGATGTTGGAAACTTTATGGAATATATTAGTATCTTCTGACTTTGTAAGAAAGTTTCCTAAAAAAGTTAATGAAACTTCCTAACCACCTCCAAAAACATCATAACAAAACTTTCTTAACCAACTTCTTGTAACTTCTTTCTTGCATGTTGAACAAAAACATTCTTAAAAAAATATGTTTTCAACAAATAAAAAACTTTATTATAAAAACATCAAAAAGTATCTTCAACTTTAAAATCTAAAAATCCTTGGATCAAGGATAGTGGGTATTTATCTAACATGATAGGTTATTTTAACAACCTTAAAAATATCAAGAAATATTAAGGATGAGTTTTTATATTTGGAAATGATAGTTCACTAAAGATCAAACGTATTGGGATATAAAAAAATGCTAAAAATGAAATCAGTTAGATAGTGTATTATTTATTAATGAGTTAAAGCACAATTTTTTGAGTGTATAAAAACTATATAATAGTAAAAATGAGGTTATCTTTAGAAAAATGGATGTATATTCAAAATAATAAAATATGTGGTTTTTGTTATTAAGGGTTTGAGAACCCCAATAAATCTATTTCAGATTATGGAAACAAGTTCAAGATTTTACTTTAGTCAACAAGCAGAAAATAATATGTGGAATAGAAGACTTTCTCACCTTGGCTAAAAGAACATGAGAAATAAAATAAAATAATAATCTATGAGGATTATACCAATATTAAAATAGGATACCACTACTCTTTTTAAATATTTCACAAAGTGGAAAATGGTGAACAAAACTCATAAGGGGGTTGAAATTCAAAATTCAAAGCCTCTTGAACTAATTCACTCCAATGTATGTGGTCTAATTACTAATAATTCAAAAAAAATAGAGAAATATATTTCATCACATTCATAGATTATTTCACAATTATGACATGAATCATTTTTATGTTACACAAATCACAAGTCTTGTACATATTCAAGAGTTTTATAAGGCTTACAAAGAAGAAAATGGGCTTGTACTTAAAGAAATTGGGATTAGATAATTTTATTGGATATTCCAATGGATAGTTTATTGAATATATCAACAAACATGGAATTAGACATGAATTCATCCCTCTATATACTAGACAACAAAATTAAGTGGTTTAAATGAAGAATATGAGTTTAGTTGGTATGGCTAGAACTATATTGGTAGAACATGACACCTTAAGGTATTACTGGTTACAAGCCATCACAACTATTGGAATAATTTGTAATATATGTCTCCTAAGTCCAAAATCAAACATAACTCCCTATAGGATTTGGTTTAAAATAAATCCAAATATTAAACACTTGAGGGTATTTAGAATTAAATTCTTGATCAGGAAAAAAGATTGAAGTGGAGGAAAATTTTATGAAAAAATTAAATATAGAATCTTCCTTGGATACACACCAAATGGGAAATCATACAGATTTTACAACAATAAATATGAAACAATTGTTGATATCGATGATTTCCCAATCTTTCAAAATAAATAAATCTGAAATACTATCATTTTAAATTATGAGGATGATATTGTAAGTCCTAAACTTTTTGAATAAAATGTATAAAATACACAAATTTATATTGAAGATGTATATTCAGTTTTTTCCAACGATGTAGATAAATAATTAAAGTCTAAAGGGGTAAATAAAAGGTGGAGAAAACATGTTGATGTTGAGAACATTATTTGGGATCATAATTGAGATGTACAAACAAGAAGGAATATCATTTCTACTTTCCATATAATATCTTGTTACTATTTTCAAGTACTCCACGACCCTTTATTTGATTATGCATTGGTTGGGGCTCGTCTCAGGTTTCTTTGGGTGAAATTTTTAAATTTTTGGAGGTTTTATGGGATTTCTATGGTTGGAGCATGGTTATCTTAAATCGTGCACCCCTCTAGGGAAAAATATACAAACCTAGATAGTGAGGTTTTACAAAGTTGGCACACAGTTTGATAAATTATGCACCTTGGACAGTGAGTTCGAAGTGGGTACATGGTTGGGGACCATAATTTTTCTAACCATGTGGTCCTCTCTAGTTTAAGCTGGTTTATTTTATCCCATAAATTATTTTAAAATTTTTCAAACCCCCTTTTAAGATCTTGAACCCCCTTACTTGACCCTATCTCAAATTCTAGTTCTGAGAAGGCTCCCTAAAATCATTTTTGGCTCTTCCAAACCCTTATATTGGTGGATCAAAGCATGGTGGATCTTGTTCGATCTTCTCTAGATAAGTGAATCTCTTCTCATGTGTATCCTCCCACTCTCTATTTCTCTCCTCATTAGAAAGTGTTTGATTATCATGTTTTTTATGGATCTAAAATATTTTTAATTGGATATTGATTATAGATTTTATTTCTTGATCTCTATCATCATCATTCTTCTTTAGAAGATCCCATTGTGGGTGTTGATATTTGATTCCATGATAAAGGTAGGTGGTTCCATTTGAGATTTTCTATATAATTAAACCATGATTTTCCTAATTTTTTTTAATTAGATTTTAATTTATTTATAAAGACCTAATTTTATGCAAATTAAAATTTTGAATTGTATGTGGTATGTATTTTTGAAAAAAATCCCATTCTAATGGGATTGGAATTTGGGGTTTATTTTGAAATTGATTGAATTGATTAATTAATTTGATAATTATTTTGGGAAAAATGGATTAAATTGAAATGATAAAAACCTATAATTGGTTTTGTGTTGGAAATGCATGAAATGATGAAAAAACCCATGTTTTGGTTTTACAATTTGATTGGTATATTGAAACTAAAAATTGGGAAATTGAATTATAAATGCAAATTTATTTTAAATGAGATGATTTTATCCCTTTTTATTGATTTATTGATCACATGAGATCCTAGGTGGTTAGTTGGTTATTTAGAACAATCATGCTAGTATGGTAATTCCCTATCAATGGATTGACAATGAAAACTCTAACAAAAACCATGTTAGGTAGATCTTATCCTCAATGGGATGTTGATAAGTCATATTCTTACAGAACCTGAGTGGTGTCTGTACACATAATTTCCATGATCACTGATATGAGATTTGTGAGGATCTTATAACTAGAAACTATCATACCATAGGTAATATGACCATGGTGATTATTGGGATTATTCTGATATATATATTTCATTGATAATAGAATATTTGAGTCATTCCG
Source organism: Viscum album (assembly GCA_963277665.1). Taxonomy (NCBI): domain Eukaryota; kingdom Viridiplantae; phylum Streptophyta; class Magnoliopsida; order Santalales; family Viscaceae; genus Viscum; species Viscum album. Next base: position 100,080 of record CAUJRU010001316.1, on the reverse strand, counting down.
GTTGATTTATATAAACTATTTTACATAGAATGTTTATTTAATCCATGTTTGAAATGTTTTCCATCATTTTGAAATTAAATAATGTTTTATTTTATATATAAAAATGTATTTACATGCCCTATTTTACTTAAATTGAAAGCATGATTTGGTTTATTATTATAGAATCTATTATGGAGTACTTTGTGAGACCCTACTGTGCTTTATAGCTCACACCCTACCTTTTCCTTTGGGTTTTAGTATATTTCATTCTTCTAGGTATGAGCAAAGGGAAAAATCACTTTTTTAAGTGGGGGATGTTCTTGATTCCTTGGGCTTGGAGGGATGTTTACTTTGGGATGTTTTTCTTTCTGATGATTACTTTCATGATGTACCATTTTCGGTTTTTTCATACTTTTTTGGTTTATGGTACTTTATCCTTTTGGATTGTTGAGCATACTAACTTGTATCTTTTATCTTTTTCTGTTTGTGGAAAATATGTTCCCTCTTTTATCTTGTATTATTCTAGGTGCTAGTCACAAACCCGCAAGTATCGGGAATTCCCTTTGGGCCATGTCAGTTCTGGATTAGGTATCAGGGTACCAGGGTATCCAATATGGTTCATGAAAAAGTGGTATAAAAGGAGGTTGATCATATTTTCTTGATGTTAGTATGCAGTTTAGAATATCTTTTCGGGACTTAAGAGGTAGTTTCAAGAGAATTATTGGTCATATCTAATCATAATAAGCCTTAAATAACCATGTGTGATTTGGGAAAGGTATCTTGAGGAATATTTTGATCTAGTTCTAGTCCTTTATCTGCTTTTGATTTGGATAGGTTGAAATCCAAATCTTTATATCTTATCCGATGGGATTAAATATTCCCACTGCTCTTGTTGGAGTTGTGATCGGAGTAATCTTCTAATTCCTTCAATGTTTTTTGATGTTGTGTATCATCATACCTCTAAGAAGACATGTAAATAGGCCTCAGAAGGAATCCTATAATGAACCAAAATGAGAAAATCCTCCCATGGACCAGAATTTGGTCAAGATTATAGTGTGTGTTATCTATGATTTGGGATAGGTACCTGGACCCATTCCCATTCAGGCTTCAGTTGTAGAACCTCAGAGGGATGAATCTTATAACTATGCTCAATAGTTCCATCAATAGAATCTACCAACTTTAAAAGGCTCAAATTATCCTTGTGAGGCTAAGTATTGGTTGAGGAAAATATGTATTTTGTTTGAGTTCTTGCAAACACCTGATCTGATCAAGGTGAAATGTGGTACCTTAAAGCTAGAAGGACCTATTAGGAGATGGTGGGAGTTGATGGTGATGGAAAAGAATAATAAGGGTTTAGAGTGGAAGTACTTCAAATTTAATTTCATTGACTAGTTCTATCTAGATTATATGGTACTGACTAGGGCTATGGAGTTTTTTAAACTCAAGTAGGATGATAGAACCGTGAAAAAGTATGCGAATCATTTTTCCAAGATTGTGTAGTTTTTACCTAAGATTGTATTGAATGGGAAGATAAAGACTTTGTTGTTTGAGATGGTTCTATAACCTAATATTCATTCTCAGTTTTTCATACTAAAGGTCGCTTCTTATGCTGACATAATAGATAGGTCATTGATGGTTGATCTTGACATGATTGGTAAGTCAGGGTTAATAGGAGTTCTTTTTTATCCCAATGAAAGTTTTGTGAGTTCCTTCAAAGGAAAGAGAAATTGTGATGAGTCTAGAAGTGTTTATTGATAGTAGGGTTCTTCTAGACCTCTTACAGTTCCTGGTTGAGACCCTATGACTTGCAATGATTCACCCAATGTCTTCTACACCTGTGGAAATTCAGGACACTTGAAAAAATCTTTTATATCTTTTCTACCCCGTATAATGGAATGGAATCATAAACACAAAAAAAAATTATTTTGTTTCATTTATATGCTTCATGAATAAAGTGGTTCCAATCATAGGCATTCGAAATGAAGCTTCTTCATGTATTGGAAGAGTCTCTAAAGAAGTTGATACATGTCTAGGTACTGTGAAAGGCACCATCACTATAACTCAGTATCTGGGGACTACTTTATTTGATACTGGTACATCTCATTCATTTATGTTGGATTTTATTATGAACCTACTAAATCTTCTTATGAAGTTTTTGTCTTATGTGATGGAAATTATTATTCCCTTCGGAACAAAGAGAGAGAAGGGTCTCCATTATCCTGCTTATACTTTCTCTTTATCAAAGATTGATCTTACCTATAACTTTATTATTCTCATCATGAAACATCTTGATGTCATTTTTTGAATAGATTGGATCATTTATAATAAATCCTGAATTGTTTTTTATCTTCTATGAGTCTCTTTTACTGATCACGATGGGGTGATTTGTGTCATTTAGGTAGAATGGGACCTAAGATCTAGTAGATTCTAACCTTATTATCCATAATTAGAGAAATTAATTTATGTGTTTTCTTTTGACCTGGAGTGGGAATATTTGAGTGATGATATCCCTTCAGTTCATGTCGATTTTTCTGACATGTTTCAATCTGATTTTTTTGGGTTTCCATCAGTAAGAGAGGTAGATTTATCTATTGATTTAGTGCCTAGTACTCAATCGGTACCTATACCTTCTTACTACATGGAACCTAATGAGAAGAAATATTTGAAGACTCATTTGGATTATATGTTAGAGAAAGTATTTATACACCTGAGTGTGTCACCTTGTGTGGCTCCTATTATATTTTTTAAGAAATTCAATGAAACACTTCGCCTATGTGTTGATTATCGAAAACTCAACTAAATTATGGTAAAGAACAATTATATGTTTCCATAGATTGATGATCCATTTGACCAGTTTCAATAGAGAAATTAATTCTCAAATATTGACCATTGATTTGGTTATTACCAATTGAGGATAAAAATGTATGACATTTAGAAAACCACCATCCAAAGCAGTTATGGCCATTATGAGTATATTTTCATGCCATTTGGCCTAACCAATGATCATATAGTCTTTATGGATTTGATGAATAGGATTTTCCATGAGTATCTTGATACGTTCATTATGGTCTTTATGGATGAAATCCTAGTTTACCCTCAGTCTGAGGAGGATCATGTGCGTCATCTAAGAGAAATTTTGGAATTGTTGAGAAACCACTGAATTTATTCCAAGCAATCAAAATGTGATTTATAGATTCAAGAAGTGAAGTTATTGGGACATGTGGTCTCATAACATGGTAAATAAGTTGATCCTAAGTAGGTGAAATCCTTTATAACATGGGAGAAACCATGTAACATTTTTGAGATTTAGAGCTTCTTGGATTTAGTGTGTTATTATCACTAGTTTGTAAAGTATTCCTTAAAGTTGGATTCTCTGATGACCACTCTCACTCAGAAGAGAGTGAAGTTTGTTTGGGATAAAAAAAATTTAGAATTATTTTATTGATTTGAAATGAATTTTGACTTATGTAATGGTGTTAAATCTTCCATGGGTTGGTTAGGGCTATGTGGTCTTTATTGATGCATCGGATTTGGGTTTGGGGTGTTTTCTTATACAGGTTGATCACATAGTTTCCTACAGATCTCAAAAAATTCGGCCAAATGAGAAGAATTATCTGACCCATGACCTTGAACTCATGGATGTGATGCATGAACTTAAGATTTTGTAGCATTACATATTCATATAAAGAATTTTTGTGTATTCCAACCACAAGATCTTAATTTATATCTTCTCTAAAAAAATATGTTAATCTCCACCAGAGGTGTTGGGTGGAGTACCTATAATCATTTGATTTTAACATCTTCTATACCCTGGGGGAAGGGAATGTTGTTTTTGATGCAATGAACAGGAAAAACATCTTCCCCAGGACATGAAATAATCATCAGAAGAGAAGAAATTAACGGATCTTTTTTCACGGTTGAAAATAGAAGTATGGGAAATAGGGGTCGAGGTTGTCTTGGTTAGTGTTCAGTTGACCTCCACTCTTCTCGAGATGGTTCTTCAGGAACAATAGCTTGATGAAAAATTCCATAGAATTAGTACCTCACATTATAGTGGGGAGACCATTGTAGAGTTTCCATTCCTCGTGGATGGCATTCTATGATTTCATAATTAGTTTGTTGTACTGGTACCCATGAGAAAGGATGTGATGGGGTTTGTTATAATTCTATGTGGGTTGTGAACCAAGGAACCACAAAGATGTTCTATGACATGCAGTGATAGTTCTGGTGGCCAGGTATGAGACGATAAATTTCTAATTTTGTATCTCATTATTATACTTTCTAATAGGTCAAGGCCGAACACCAGAGACCTTTGGGTATGCTTCATCCATTTCCAATGTCGACTTAGAAGTGGGATGAGATTTCTATGGACTTTGTGGTTGGTTTTCTACATAGCCCTAGAAATAAGAATTCAATATGGGTGTTGATTTATAGGATGACCAAATCAGCTCACTTTATACCCATTAATGATACAACCAAAGTTTAGGAGTTGGTAAATATCTATATGAAAGATATTTTTCATTTTCATATAGTTACATCTACTATAGTCTCTGATAGAGATCCTTATTTTACCTATCATTTTTTGTGAGCTCTTGAAGAGGAACTAGGATATTAGGTTTGTTTGAGTACATCATACTATCTACAGATGGATTTCCAAATATAGAGGGATATACATATTCTTGAGTATATGCTCTATGCATGTGTCCTTGATTTTGGTGGATCTTAGAATGAACATTTGTGACTAGTTGAGTTTTCTTATAAAAATAGTTACTAGTCTGCAATCATAATGGATCCTTTTGAGGCCATGTATGGCCTACCTTGTAAATATTTGTTGTGTTGGTTGAAGATAGGTGAAAGTTTCTTGGTTGGACCAAACTTGGTTCAGGATACATAAGAAAATATTTAGTTGATTTTTTAGATAATGTTTATGGCACAGAGTTGGTGTAAATCTTATTCTAATCTTCATCGTAGACCGTTGGAGTTTTCAATTAGTGACCAGGTGTTCTTGAAAATTTCACCATGTTTGGGTCATCAATGGATTGGTGGAAAAGGTAAACTTTCTCCTTATTATTTGGGGACTTTTGATGTTATTAAGTATGTGGGTAAAGTGTCTTACCATTTAGAACTTCCACCATAGTTGAAGTTGATACTAATGTGTTTCATGTATCTCAACTTTGGAAATATCTTTCCAAACTATGCACCCCTCTAGTGAAAACTATGAAACCATATAAAGTGATAGTTTTCATGGTTGGGACATGGTTTTACAAATAATTATCCCACCTATAACCATGTTCCTTAGATAGTGAATCTAGATGGGGTGCACGATTAGGGTGCATGGTTTTTCTAACTGTGTGACACTCTCTAGGAAACCATGTGCACAGTTTATTTTATTACAAAAAATAATTTAAAATTTCTTGAACCCCCATTTAAGATCCTAAAACCCCTCAATCAACCCTATCTCAAATTCTAGGGTTGATAAGGCTCCCTATAAGTATTTTTGGTTCCTCCAAACCCTTTTCTTTGTGGATCGAAGCACGGTGGATCTCATTTGATATCCTTCAAGTAAGTGAATCTCCTATCATGTGTCTTCTACCACTATCTCTTTATCTCATCCTTAGAAATTGTTAGATAAATATGTTTTTGATGGATCAAAACTATATTTAATTAGATCTTGATTCTAGGTTTGATTTCTTTATCTCCATCATTATCGTTCTTCATTGTTGGATCCCATTATAGGTGTTGATATTTGATTTTTCAAGGTTGGTGGTTCCAATTGAGGTTTTCCATACAATTAAACCATGATTTTCTTGATTATTTTGAATTAGATTTCAATTGATTTATAAAAACCCAATTTGATGTGAATTTGAAATTATAATTGGATATGGTATGGATTTTGTAAAAAACCCCAATTCTAATACAATTGGAATTTGGGGTGTATTTTAAAATCGATGGAATTGATAAATTGATTTGAGAATTTTTTTTGAGAAAAATGGATTAAATTGAAATGATAAAAACATGTGATTGGTTTTTTTCTGAAAATACATGAAATGATGAAAAAACCCATGTTTTGGTTTTGAAATTTTTTTGGCACATTGAAACTAAAAATTAGGTAATTGAATTGTAAATGTGGATTGATTTGAAATGAGATTATTTCCCCCTTTCTGAATAATTGATTAAGAACATGAGAACATGGGTATTTATTGGTTTATTTGGGACAAGCATGCTAGGATGGTAATTCCCTAGAAATATATTGATGATGAAAACTCTAACAAAAACCTAGTTAGGAAAATCTTATCCCGTATGGGATGTTGATGAGTCCTATTCGGGCTGAGCCTGAGGGACATGTGTACACATACTTTCCATGATCACTGATATGAGATGTGTGAGAATCCTATAACTAGAAACTGTTATACCATAGGGAATATTACCATGGTGCTTATTATGATTATTTTGATATATATATATATATATATTACATTTATTATAGAATTGTTTTATTCATGCTAGTTGATTTATATAAACGATTTTATATAAAAAAATTATTTAATCCTTGTTTGAAATTTTTCTATCATTTTGAAATGAAAACATATTTTTTAAATATAAAATTTTATTTCCATTCCCTATTTTACTTAATTTGAAAATATTATTTGGATTATTATTATGGAATCTTTTATTGATCAATAGGTGAGACCCTACCGGACTTTATAGCTCACACCATACCTTTGCCTTTTGGTGCTTATAGATTTCCTTCTGCCAGGTTCGAGCAAAGGGAAAGTACCAATTGAAGGTGGTGGATGTTCTTGATCATTTGGGTTTGGATTGATGTTTCATTTGGGATGTTTTTCAATTTATTGAGTACTTTGGTGATATATTGTTTTGGGTCCTGTCATACCTATTTGGTTTATGGTACTTTCTTCTTTTAGAGTGTTGAGAATATTGACTTGTATCTTTTAACTTCCATTGTTTTTGGAAAATTCATTCCCTATTTTATAATTTATGATTCCAAGTTCTAGTCTCTAAACCATGGGGATAGGGAATGTAGTTTAGGCCATGTCAGTTATGGCTCATTTATTAGGGTACCAGGGTATCTAGGCTAGTTCATAATAGGACATATTAGTCTACTATCAAAGGATGAACCTTAGATAGTTGAGGAAGATTTGAACCTAAGAAATGGGTCCATGCTATAAATAAGTATCTTAACCAAATTGAAAATAATGAGATATGGGAACTTGTTCCTAAACCCAAATAAAAGAATATGATTGAATAAAAATGATTCTTTCATAATAAGTTGGATGAGAAAGGTGAAATAGCCAAAAATGAGATTTTTCTAGTTTGTAAAGTGTATTCACATATTAAAGGGGTTTATTTTAATGAAACATTTGCTCTGATAGATAGAAATTCATCTATTAGGATCTTTCTAGATATTTTATATTAGATAATCTTTAGAATATTTCAAATGGATTTCATGTCAACCATTCATAATGGTGAGATTTATGTAGAAGTGTGCATGGAATAGCCAAAAGTTTTTCTACTAAATTCATATGACAATAAGGTGTGTAAGCTGAATAAATCTCTCAATGTATTGAATCAAGCCCCAAGATATCGGTATTTTAATCATTATTAGTATCTAAAAAACATGAAGTTTCAAAAATAATAGGTGTATAGTAATCTATATGTGAATAAGATCAATACAACATCGCTTTTTATGATTGTGTATATTGGTGACATAATTTTTTATAAAAATGAGGAAAGATTATGTGAGGAGTTCTCATGGAACATGATAGAATGGTTTGAAATATCAATGCTTGTAGAAATGATATTTTTCTTAGAATTATAAATTTTCTAATAAGTGGATTGTATTTTTTGTCACAGAAGCAAATTATTATAAAGAGATCTTAAAGAATTTTGAGATTAACTCATCCATAGGCCTGTCCACACCAATTCTGGTGGGAATAAAACTAAGTAAGGATTATGGAGGACAGGTAGTAAATGAGAAGAAATTTAGAATCTTAATGTGAAGTTTTATGTATTTGAAATCCACCAAACTTGATATTGTTTATATTTTCTCTCTTTGTTCCAAGTTATAATCTCATCCTATTGAATCACATCTGTTGGAAGAAAATTGGATCTTGAGTTACATATCAAATACCTTAGTTTATGGGATGATGTACAATAAGAAAGGTGAACTAAATTTAATAGTATTTATTAATTCTCATAGGGAAGGATAGTATTTGTGATTGATTTACTCACACTTTTTTTATACAAATAGCTATCTCATGTAGACTTAGAGATGATTTTTTTATGAGTCTTTTAATTGAGTTGGTTAGATTGTGCCCATATCTTATGTTATTTTGGTTTTATTGTTAATGAGGGGGAAGAAATGAGTAGTATATCCAAAAAATACAAAGGGGAGATTATAGAACTTTAAGTTTTGATGTTTTATTTGTCAACAATATATTTTTAAGTATTATGATTGATGATATTATCTATAAATAAAACAAAGATATTTGTTTGAGGATGAAGTAATGCTATCGAAAATAGTTTTCAAATGTGTTGGAATGATTTAAAAAGTTTGAGAAGGCCACAGAATGGATTGAAGAAGTTTTGGTTGGAGATGAGTGAAGTATGGAGGTTGTGTATAGAAGTACAAAAAATTGGTAAAGGAAAATATTTTATAGTGTAAGTTATTAGAGGTCATATAAGACCTTGGATCCTCTTGTAAGATATTTTATCTATTTATATGTTGAAAAAATTTGGAAAAGGAAATCACCATATGTAGAATACATTTACCACACATAGGATAATTCATATGTGTATGCGAAATTTTATACGTATAGGAAAATTTAGATATGTGGAAGATATTTTCCATGTATAGTAGAATTTGATTATGCATAGGACATTGTATTTTTTAGGAAATTTGACAAAGGTAGAGCATAAGACTTAAATTTTTTCGTTCATGTTCAAAACATCATGATCAATCCTGAGATCATGATCTATTTTGGAAAATTAAGGATAACTAGTTGAGTGATCTATTGATGGTTGAGAAGATTCATGATATAGAGAAATGTTCCATGTCATATAGAATGCATGAGAAACTATATACTTGCATGGAAATATTGATTAAACTAAAAGATGTAGATTTTGTAGAGAATTTAAATGCAGAAAAAGACCATGTGACTAAAAATATCATGTGAAGGAAAGTTGACTAGGTATTAAAGAGGATTAAAAAGGTCCTTAAATAAAATATTATTGAGTTTGAATAAATTCATATATTCCCCCACTGAGATTCAAGTATATTTTCATAACTATTGTGAAAATAGTATTCACACAACAATTTTTGAATATAAATAATTAAAAATGAAGAAAGAGGAGTGAGGTTGAGAATTTTGAGAGAGGAGAACTGATACAATGCTATATCAAATAAAAATATATAAGAATAGTCATGGGATATTGTTGTGAAAGATAGATAAAGAATAGAAAAACATGTGGAGCCTATGTAGAGGATCATACATTCATTAGTGATAATTATTTATAAGGAGTTTTTTTTATAGATGTGAGATTGTAACTTGTTGGTGTCAGTTATTGTATGAGTTCAAGGTTATACCCTTGATCGAGTTCTTTTTGATAATAAAAATAGATCTTTGTGTGTGGGATAATAACCATGACACACCAGGGATGTAGTCATCCTTAAAGAAGGTGAAACTTGTTAAAAAATGTTTTGGGTGTGAATTTTGGTTAAGATGTTTCCCTGGGGGAAACACTTAGGAAAACCACACTGACACTGGTCTTACTTGGGCGTTTTGGCCTAGACCACGGTGACCTCCATGTCGTGGAGCTGGACATGGTAAATTTTGGCTAGACATTCTAAAAATTTTGGTTTTCCTATTCTACATTGGCTTGATTAAGAGAAATTAGGGCCTCTTTTTCTACTCTTACTTGAACATAAATCATCCTTATGTTCCCTTCTCCTTTTTCTATGATCTTTGGTAATTTTTCACTCGATTATTGGTGGAATTGATCATTGTTTTTTGTGATAGTGATCTAGAGGTAAGGATATCTTTTGTTTTCATCCTTTATTAGTTTCTTTGGTTGTTTATAAATCTCACACCATTTATGTCTATTTTTACCCTAGTTTCGAGGGTTTATCTTCTTCTTGGATTCCTAATTTTTGGGATCAAATTAGTGGCTAGTATTCAATGAGTGGGATTATATGAGTCTATGGTAGGTGGTATCTAAACTATCCCTTAAGTCTTACTTAATTTTTAAGTGTGTGTGTGTGTTGAGAGGTCATGCTAACCACCGTGTGTTTCATCTAGAAATTAATTATAAATATTAATTCATAGAATTTGAATTCAATAACATTCCATTGATATGACAGTGACCCCTAAATGAAATTAAACCTAAGAGGATTCCTTGGAAATGGTTTGGCCTAGAAGTATGATGAATTAAGTGATGAAACCAGAAATGGTTAGATTTAATTATAAATAGGAATTGTTAAATGATTAATGATTCTATTTTTTAAAATGGTGTTGATAGTTACTAAGGAGATTGAAAATGATATTTTGGTGGAATGTTAGATGGTGGATAATGAAATGGAAATGCATGACCTTTATTGAAAGATGAAACTAAGAATGGTTTGTCTTGAAATTAAATCATAAATAATAAATGGTGAATGATGTTTTATGAAATGGTATTGACTAATTTAATATAGTAAAAAAGGCATGGTTCTCAAGATGGTGTTTCCCTAGGGTGGTTCTTTTATGGTTCCAAAGATGGTGTTACCTTCGAGTAGATTCTTAGGTTCCAAGACAGGTATATTTCCTCAGGTGTTATTTATATTCTGGGATGGGTATATTTTTCTATGTGTTATTCATGTTCTAGGATGAGTATATTTCCTTGGGTGGTATTCATGGTCCATATATTGATATGTTTTCCCTAGAAGGATTCTTATGTTCAGAGACATATGGCACTAGATGAGATAGGTATAGTCAACTTCAGGTGTCACCATGGAACCTAAGGATTGACAATGTTGTTTTTTCATGTATTTATACCTGATTAAATTATTATTTTATCACATCAACATGCACTTACTCAGAATGGATTTTATTATTGACACCATCATTGGTGTCCTACTGATTCATACTCACACCCTATTTGGGCCATAATTGGGTACTCGAGAAAAATTTATGGTTACAGGACAAGACAAATGAAAGGCCCCTATGATCAATGGTTGACTAGCTAGTTGGGATGGAGCGTAGGAGATTGGGATCAGGATAAGACTCAAGACCATTTTTGCAGAGTATTTCAGTTTTTTTTCATTACTGGTGTATATTTTCTATCCATGTGGGTTCAGTTGTATATATGACACGTATGACATTGTATTACTCTCATTTTATTATAGTATGTGATATTGGAATCACTTCATTGGTTCTTTCCTTATTCTGTGATGTTTACTAGGTTACGGTTATTCTATTTTCATTTTTTTTTATAACTTTTACTACTATGTTGAAGAGGGTGTAGTCTCACTAAGGTATTTCATAGACCATCTCCACTAGTCAACAACCTCTAGTATATGGGGAGGCACACTTGAGGTCACGTAACCCACCTGGTCTGGAAATTGTTTAGTGAGCCATGTTAGGGATGTTATAAAGTGTTACCATAGTGTCTTTTATTTTGTATTTATATTTGAGAAAGGTTGACATGAGATAATATGTTTTTAGAACTTAGTATAGAACTTGTTCCTAGGAGTGGGTGACACATGTATAAGGGAAGTCTAAGTTACTAGGTATATGATTGTTGTTCATGTTTTTTGATTTTACAGTTGATCTAATTCACATTAAGTGAAACACTTGATTTTCAATTTATGATTAATGGTATTTTATCTCTTTTATGGAATATAAATAGGGTGTCTGTTCATCCATCATACTAGGAACAGAGGACTCACATGTTGTCTTCATGATTTATTGTGATTAGTTACCTTGACTATGACATAGGGTCAATTATTTAAAGTGTTAGTGGTAATTTATATGGTGTCCTACCATATAAATTTATAGTGTAATCTTACTTAAATGGTTCTTAAGGTGGTTAAAATATCAATACATGATTATTTATCTTGATTATTATAAGGTATTAGTTAAATAAAATTCCAATTACAACTTATAAAGAGTTTTCTTATATAACTTATAATCGACATTTAATTTAAACATACCATAATTACAAAAGCTTTATACAAAGTAAAATGGAAAATTGTGATGATGTGGATCTTATATATATTATTTGAACCTTATAAATATATATATTTGATCTTTTGTATGGGTATATGGGGCTAGTGAGAGTGCCTTAGTTATATAAATTCATGGGATATGAGATGTAGATAATATAAGGGTGTTTTACTTATTTTCTCTTTCTCTAAATTATGATATCAAGAGTTTTTTTCGTAATGTGTTCTGAGACATGTGATTTGAATTATAGAAAAATGCATCCACAACTTCTTCTAATAGATCACCAGGAGGGTGGTGATGAGCATGCCTCATAGGCGGTTGGGATAGATCTTTCTACAGTATCGAGTTTAGTGATGGATGTTTAGCTTCAAGAGATCTTGTTGTGAGTGGTGAAGTATATAGAGAGAGAGGATCCATGAGATACATTAATGATGTATAAGCTAACTAATAAGTTTCAACTATGGAACCCATAATTTTTTACAATATAGGGTAGTCCCAAAGGGGCTGAATTCTAAATTGAGTCTATCCAGATGATTTTTGATCACTTAGAGACACCCCTAGAGATTAGGTTGAATCTCTCTATTCATATTATTTAAGGACCAATGAAGTATTAATGGGACATCATAGTCTAGGAAAACCATAATGTGTGTATTTCATGGAAGGACTTTTAGCCAAAGTTATTTGATCACTTTTATAAAGATACTCTGAGGGAAAATAGGTCCTCTGGGTTCATGAATTTGATGCATAAAGAGATTTTGGTATTGGACTATGTTCCCATTTTATAGATCTATATCATTTCACCCTGATTTAAGTAGGGGATGAGATGGCTAGGGATAGTCATTTTGAGGATGTCCTAAAGTATGAGATATGGGTTTAGGTGAATGTATTTTGCCTTCCATATTTTTCAGAGGTCATGAACCAATACTTGACTTTAGTGATGAACATGGGTGAGGGGAACAACCCAGGGCAATAATATTTTATTGGGGGAGTTAATAGTGGATCTACATAAAGAAATAAGCATCATGTTGAGGTGGAAAATCAGGGCGATGGTGGTCAGATTACCCAAAGTAGTGGGTTATCTTCTTTTTTATAGGGATAAAATTCTATATAGTGGTATTATTGTAGTGTACAAGGTCATACCTAAGGTACCCAAACACCCATTGAGTATCTATTATTTGGTGGGATGGGACACCTATAGTGGTTGTTCTGGAGGGATCAGGGGTCAATGAGTGGAGTAGTATTGGGGAAGGTGCATGGATCTTGTGTTGAAACATATGAACCATAGTAGGTGGGTTGTCACGACCCGTCCCCCGGGGCCCGTGTCGTCACTACCACAAGCCCGCCTTCCATAGGCCAGGGATTGGCGACTAGCACCATAGGTGTAAATCCCTATAACCGGGAAGGCATTGACTCTTTAAAATGTGAACACACACACAACCAGAGTGCAAGCGGAAGTAAACACTAAGTAAAACAGTAATAGGTGTGCAGAAAGTACAAGGGGCTGGAAATACAAGCCCAAAAGTAAAGTACAAGGAAAAGACAAAACAGCAGGAAAGTGACAAGCTACTCCTGGATCGTCCCCCGGAGTTCCTACCTGAAGGGTAGGTACAGATGGCCACCTCAGCTCTCCACGTCTGTCTGTCACCTCCCTGTACTGTCTCGTCGTGAAGTCCACCTCCTGGCACCATCTCATCGTGAGATCCACCTCCGAGTACTGACTCGTCGTGAGGTCCACCTCCAGGTACCGTCCAACTCCTCAAGCCTCAACCACGATCAGTGATGTCCGTCGTCTGCAACCAACACAATGTAGTGTGGGCATAGCTCGTGCAGGGGTGAGTATACGCTACTCAATAGGGACCCCGAGACCCTTGAAGGTCTCCTAGAAACTACAAAGGATAACCAAAAAGGATAGATAACAATCACAAAGTATAAACCAACACTACTTAGGTATATGCCCATACATATACCTAAGTCATCAATTTCAACTCTGCTCACAAGCACAAGTACAACCCAGTCCACACAGAAAAGCACAACGTAATCCACATAGGATATCAAGTCAATCACATCGAATATAATGATTAAAAGTCAAGACTCAACTCAAACCAGGATTTTATTAATGATGTCGAAAGTCATAGCTGCTGAAGAACTCCTCCCGATGAGTACTGTGGGCCCGTCGCTACAACCAAGCACCTCCCACTGACCCTGTACTGCTGAAGTACTCCACTTGTCAAGTACTGTGGGCCTGCTGCTACAACCAAGTGCTTCCCACCATGGGTCTGCCACTACAACCAAGCGCACCCCCCTCATAATTATTGTGGGCCTGCTGCTACAACCAATCGCTTCTCACCATGGGTCTGCCGCTACAACCAAGCGCTCCCCCTCATAAGTATTGTGGGCATGCGGCTACAACCAAGCGCTTCCCACCATGGGTCTTCCACTACAACCAAGTGCTCCCCCTAATAAGTATTGTGGGTCTACTACTACAACCAAGCGCTTCCCACAATGGGTCTGTCACTACAACCAAGCGCTCCCCCTCATAATTATTGTAGGCCTACTGCTACAACCAAGTGCTTCCCACCATGGGTCAGCCGCTACAACCAAGCGCTTCCCCTCATAGCCTATAGAGGTACTCCTTCTGTCTAGTACTGCGGGTCTGCCACTACAACCAAGCGCTCCTCCGCCGTGGGTCTTCTTCTACAACCAAGCACTTCCCACTGGACTATACGAATCACTCTAAGACGATCGATCAGTAGTCCTCAAGTCTCATCCAGCAGCTAGGTCTCTGCACTCTGCTTGCTCGTCATCGGGAGGGTCTGCTCCATGAGCTACTAGTAAATACTCCAAGTATCACAAGGTTCCACGAAGAAGTATCACAAATATCCACCCCTTCACAGGGGTCTCAACGCAACAGATGGCGTATCAATCAGATGACCGGTCTATGAGTTATTAGCCTTTTTGTCCAAGGGGCCCGGTTGGTTTCGTGTACGAACCAACCCAGCCATATCTCAATTATACCCCGAACTCTCCTAGGGTATTCTCATAGAGACTGTTTCTCAAAGTGATAACCAACGTCGCTGACGATTCATCAAGTGGAGGATTCCAGTACAGCAGTCGATGCAGTTGCAGCCAGCTCTACGGTTCCCGCACACAGCACGCTCGTTCCGGGAGGATCCGCTCCACGAGCCAAGGGGTTGATACATCAACTGTTACTTAGACCAGAGTTGATGTATTTCAAAGTTCCATCACGATAAAAGGAACACAACGCGACAGACGGCGCGTCAATCGGATGCCTGGTCTGAGAGTTATTGGCTTTTTCGTTCAAGGGGGCCGATTGGTTTTTAAGCCAAACCAACCCGACTATACTCCAAATGCATCCAAATCTTGAGCGGAGTAATCCAAAAGGTTCGTCTCACTAATAGGAATCCAACAAATTCAACGTCACGTCAATCGGACATCTGGAGCTCAAGATATAAGTGTTTCCGCTCCGAGGGCCCGGTTGGTTTCGTGTTCAAACCAAACCGACTGTACTCAAAGTTCTCTGAAACCTTGAGTATAAGATACTAAAACGACCGTCTCAATCCAAGGATCCCAACGCAACTAACGGTGTGTCGATCGGAGGTCTGTAGCCCAAGATATGGGTGTTCGAACGTAACTGTCTGAAAATAAGGGGTTTAGGCCCGGTCTGACCCAGCCCAGTACCCCCCTAGGTCGGCCCGAACTGGGTCGACCTGCCCCGAGTCCAGGTCCGAACCAATTGGGAATGGCCCGTCCCGGCCTGGCCGCGCGGCCCACTAAGGCTCGGCCATTTCGATCGAGCTGTGCCGCGAAACAGGGGGGGCGTTGACCCCCCCCCCCCCCCGGTTATTGAACGGTGCGGCTTTTAAGTCGCGCCGCCCCCAAATCTGGAACGGCAAAGCCATTCCGATCTGCCGCTGTGGTTTTTCTCCGGCAGCACACTATCGCCGCCGGTCGCCGGCGCCGCTGTGTTGGGGTGGCACGCCGCCGCCGATCTTCGCAAACCACCGGACGCGCACCGGTGGTCCGTTTCGACCGCAGTTTGCGCCAGCGGTCCTCTCAGGTCGTGAACTTCAATGTGGAGGCTTTGAATCTCTGCTACGGTCCCGCTTCTTCGTCACCGTCAATCAGCACACCAATAACAACTTCGGAGGGTTGTCGGACCATGTTTGTTCAGCCTGCGCCCTCCGCGTTAGGTGCTATTAAATTGGCAATTCTCAACACTTGATTCCAACAATTATCAAGGAACAAATTTGATCATTTAAATAAAATAAATCAACTCCCAACAATTCTTCCTTAAATAAAATATTCCCAATCCGTAATTTAAAATCATTCATGAATCAACTTGATAAAGATTTGATCCGCATTCTTCATTTTATAAAGGAAGAATAATGGGAATAGAATCTTTCTCAAAATAATCCCCTACGTTCTTTCCGCAATCAAAAGGAAACATCCAACCCGCAAACTTTTACCTACGTGGATCAACTTATCAATGAGTTGATCTGCATTCTTTGTTTAGAAAGAAACAATTATGGAAAAGAATATTCTCAACTTAAATCCCAACCTCGTGTCGTTCGTCGCTTGTTGACGATGTCGCGAGAGGGTGGACATCGACTCGTCAACGTCGTCGCAAGGGAGGAGATGAGGATGACAATGGTCATTGGCATTCATCGCTTCCTCAAAGGACTTCGATTCATCTCAAGTGTCGTCTTTGTTCTTCATCGGAGTCGGTGTGTTCTCCGCGTTCTTCAACGAGGAAGAAGAAGAACACAAAACTCTGGCTATTTTCTCCCCCCAGCTCCACACAACCAAAAAAACCCCCAAAAATAAAATAAGGTAGCCTTATTTTATTAACAAAAGCCATGAATTTAAAATTCAAAAATCAAACTCACAATTAATTAATTGAAAAGGATTAAGCAGTCAAATTAATTGTGAGAGTTGACTTGCAAAATTTAAGAGGGCGAGTTACAAAAACTAAGGGGGTTGCCAACATTAATAGGGGGTTTAGGGAATTTGAATGGGTGGGGATCGTGTGGGCCCCACCACACTAATATCCTCACAAGGGGTGTAGGACATTCCCTCACATGAGTGTTAATCCACATAGAAAAATAATGTTGTGACACAACTTTATTCACCCAACACTTATACCACAAGCAGTGAAGTAAAAATAAAAAAAATTGTAAAACAATTATATTTTTATTCTTCACATTTTTAACAAAACAACCCATGCAAACGCATCTCCAGAAAAGGTCTTCTTAAGCAATTACCGGCGCTTCGGTTTCAATGATGCCCTCGGATTTCGATTCCAGGCACTGTTTCAAAAGTTAGAAAAACTCGCTCACTCGTTCATTTAACGTACCCGAGCTAAACTTCCGAAATTGATTCCAGGCACACCGGGCCTCGGAATCAGGTGTCGTCAGAAACTGCGCACTCGTAAAATTCCAAAGAAATTAAGAAAAAAAATTCCTTGAAATTTCCGGGTCTTTACATTACTCCCACTTCAGGTCTTTACATCCCCATAAAGCTTCAACGCAAACTAGGGAAAACAATGAGGGTACTGAGCATGCATCTGAGCCTCCCACTCCCAAGTGCTCTTCTGGAGGTTCCCGTGCTGCCAATTGATGCGCACAAGAGGAATCGACCACCCACTTAGGACCCACTCCTGTAGATCTTCGATCTCCACAGGGACCTCCGCAATAGTCGCCCCATCGTCAAGGTACAGCTCCCCATGGTCGATGATATGCGTCGGGTCATGCACGTATATCCTCACCTGAGATACGTGGAAGACGTCGTGCACTATGTTAAACTGAAGTGGTAGAGCCAGGTGGTAATCCACCTCACATATGCTACTGAGAATCTGAAAAGGTCTGATGAAGCACAAAGATAGCTTGCTGCCCCGACCAAATCTCCGTAATCCACACCGAGGTGAACCCGTAAGAAAACGTGGTCACCATCCTTGAACTGTAGTGGTCTCCGCCTCCTGGATGACTTGGACCTTCTCTGGTCCCACAAGAGCTGCTAAGATTTCTTCTTTGCCAATAAGAGAAATCTGGTCTCATCCCCTAGATGAACCAAGTCCTTTGCCTAATACAGTCAATCCTGACATGAATGATTAATCCATGTCATAGATTACGTCGTAAGGCCTTGACGCTACTACCAAGAGATCCAACTATTACTATCGCCTCTAAGGGTTGAGTCACACTATCGGCATCAGTGTGTGGTCACTGGGTCTCCTCCAGTAGGAATCTAAAAAGTGAGGGTCAAGTCAACAGTTTAAATCGGAACCTCTTAGTACACAAAAAGGAGAGGAACCAAACATTACAAGGAAAAGTGTCTTTTATTACTGCAGCTCAAGTACAAAGACACACAACAATGACAACAAGAAAACTAGAAGCACCATGATCAAAGGTCCCATGCCTGGAACTAGTTCCACTCTTGTCTGCCAGCTTCTGGAGCTTCATAATCATATGCCTCAGCTGCCTGAAGTTGAGCTCTCCCATGTCCACCGGTTCCCTGCGGTCGGGGTGGACCTCCTGGTGGTGGTGGTGGTGGTAGAGCCTCAAAGCATCTCCCACCACCTGCTGCTCGGCCAGCTCCTCTGCCTCGTCCACCTACTCCCTACAGACTGCCACGGTCGAACCTATGCCTCTACCTAAGAAGTCCTTCATTTACCTGTTGGTCATCTGCATGGTGGGTCGGACAGTCACGTGCCATGTGACCAACTGCTCTGCAGGAGTAAAAATATCCGCTCATGGTAAGTCGTTCTCCACCCCGGGTGCCTCGCACACATGATCCTGTGTCATGCGGTTGACCACCTAAAGGTTTGGTCCTCTTGGACCTCTGCGTCATCTCTCTACTACCCATTGCAGAAGACTCTTCCGCATGCCGGCTAGTGGTGGGTCCTACTGCTGGAGGCTGCTCAGCAAGGAAACTCTCCACTAAGAGGGATCGCTCCAACACCTCTGCCTGCGTCGGAATGCTGAGGGAGATCATCGAAGCTCTGATCTCATGCCTCAGTCCCTGATAGAAGGTCTGAGCCCGGAGGAATGGGTCTTGTACCATATCTGTAGAGTAGCGCGAGAGATCGGTAAATCTTTCCGTGTACTGGGCAACCGTCATGCTACCTTGTCACAGCTGTAGTAGCTCCTGAATGCGCACCGCACGGAGGGTGGCTGGAACGAACTCCGAGTGGAAGAGGCTCTCGAAGTCCGTCCAAAGAAGTGAAGCCTTGTCGTGTACCTGGAGCATCAGGCTCCACCATCTACCTGTTGCCGCGTGTAAGAGACTCACTGCAAGGACCACCATGAGGTCAGTTGGTGTCCCTACTAACCTGAAAACTCATACAACAGCCTCCAGCCAATCATTAACTGCCTGAGGATCCGTCTCCCCACAGAACCTGGGCGGTCTCTGACGCTGAAACTCATGTAGTGCACTAAGGTGACATGCACTCTCAGCGGATAGGGCTGGTGGCATCGGTGGCTCGACAGGTAGAGGTACCGCCGGTGCCCCCGCTGTAAAAGGGCCCTGCACCGAGGCCTCGTCGCTCGGTGGGCTGTCGTCTCGCACAAATCTCGGAACCCTAGTTGGTTGTCATCGTGGGGCCATTCTGAAAAGAAACAGGTATGCCACAGTCAAAACAGAATAACTGGTGAGCTGACACAAAGTAATCACAAAGAAAACTTTTGAAACACACATGCAATAAATGTTTTTGTGCTTTGAGTCAGAAATCAGAATTCAGGGTCTTGGTGTATGGATACGTTGGTCGCCGTACCAACACTGGACTCCCTGGACTGAGAACCACACTCAAATGACCTTAACACTTATTTCTTCACAAAGTGAAAGATTAGAGTCTTGAGTTTTGCGGTAGAATCGAACTCCTCTAATACAAATTTGTCCCGACCCATCCCCCGGGGCCCGTGTCGTAACTACCACAAGCCCACCTTCCATAGTCCAGGGGCTGACGACTAGCACCAGAGGCATAAATCCCTATAACCGGGAAGGCATTGACTCTTTAAAATGTAAACACACACACAACCAGAGTTAAATAGGAAGTAAACACTAAGTAAAGCAATAATAGGTGTGATGAAAGTAAAAGGGGCCAGAAATACAAGCCCAAAAGTAAAGTACAAGGAAAAGACAAAATAGTAGGAAAGTGACAAGCTGCTCCTGGATCGTCCTCCGAAGTTCCTACCTGAAGGGTAGGTATAGATGGCCACCTCATCTCTCCACGTCTGTCTGTCACCTCCGCATACCGTCTCATCGTGAAGTCCACCTCCGGGTACCGTCTCATCGTGAGATCCACCTTTGGGTACTGACTCGTTGTGAGGTCTACCTCCAGGTATCGTCCATCTCCTCAAGCCTCAACCACGATCAGTGTTTTCTGTCATCTGCAACCAACACAATGTAGTGCGGGCATATCCCGTGCAGGGGTGAGTATACGCTACTCAGTAGGGACCCCGAGACCCCCCGAAGGTCTCCTAGAATCCACAAAGGATAACCACAAAGGATAGATAAAAATCACAAAGTATAAACCAACACTACTTAGGTATATGCCCATACATATACCTAATTCATCAATTTCAACTCTACTCACGAGCTCAAGTATAACCCAGTCCACACAGGAAAGCACAACGTAATCCAAACAGGATATCAAGTCAATCACATCGAATATAATGATTGAAAGTCAAGACTCAACTCAAACCAGGATTTTATTCATGATGTCGAAAGTCACAGCTACTGAAGAACTCCTCCTAATGAGTACTGTGGGCCCGTCTCTACAACCAAGAGCCTCCCACTGACCCTGTACTTCTGAAGTAATCCACTTGTCGAGTACTGTGGGCCTACTGCTACAACCAAGCGCTTCCCACCATGGGTCTGCCGCTACAACCAAGCGCTCCCCCTCATAAGTAATGTGGGTCTGCTGCTACAACCAAGCGCTTCCCACCATGGGTCTGCCGCTACAACCAAGCGCTCCCCCTCATAAGTATTGTGGGTCTGCTGCTACAACCAAGCGCTTCCCACCATGGGTCTGCCGCTACAACCAAGCGCTCCCCCTCATAAGTATTGTGGGTCTGCTGATACAACCAAGCACTTCCCACCATGGGTCAGCTGCTACAACCAAGCGCCCCCCCCCCCATCATAGCCTACAGAGGTACTCCTTCTGTCGAGTACCGCGGGTCTGCCGCTACAACCAAGCGCTCCTCCGCCGTGGGTCTTCCGCTACAACCAAGCGCTTCCCACTAGGCTATACGAATCACTCCGAGATGATCGATCAGTAGTCCTCAAGTCTCAGCCAGCTGCTAAGTCTCTGCACTCTGCTAGCTCGTCACCGGGAGGGTCCGCTCTACGAGCTACTAGTCGATACTCCAAGTATCACAAGGTTCCACAAAGAAGTATCACAAAGATCCGCCTCGTCACAGGGGTCTCAACGCAACAGACGGTGCGTCAATCGGACGCTCGGTCTGTTAGTTATTAGCCTTTTTGTTCCGGGGGCCCGGTTGGTTTCGTGTACGAACCAACCCGGCCATATCTCAACTGTACCCCAAACTCTCCTAGGGTATGCTCATAGGGACTGTTTCTCAAAGTGATCACCAACGCCGCTGACGGTTCATCAAGTGGAGGATTCCAGTATAGTAGTCGATGTAGTCGCAGCCCGCTCTAGGGTTCCTGCACACAGCACACTCGTTTTGGGAGGATCCGCTCCACAAGCCAAGGGTTCGATACATAAACTATTACGTAGACCAGATTTGATGTATCGCAAAGTTCCATCATGACAAAAGGAACACAACACGACAGACGGCGTGTCAATCGGATGCCCGGTCTGAGAGTTATTGGCTTTTTCATTCCAGGGGCCCAATTGGTTTTTAAGCCAAACCAACCAGAACGTACTCCAAATGCATCCAAATCTCGAGAGGAGTAATCCAAAAGGTCCGTATCACTAAGAGGAATCCAACAAAGTCGACGGCATGTCAATCAGACGTCCGGAGCTCAAGTTATAAGCATTTTTGCTCCGAGGGCCCGGTTGGTTTCCTGTTCAAACCAACCCGGCCATACCCAAAGTTCTCCGAAACCTTGAGTATAATATACCAAAACGACTGTATCGATCCAAGGATCCCAACACAACTGAAGGTGTGTCTATCGGAGGTTTTTATCCCAAGATATGGGTGTTCGAACGTAACTGTCTGAAAATAGGGGGTCTGGGCCCGGTCCGACCCGGCCCAGTACCCCCCTGGGTCGGCCCGAACTGGGTCGGCCTGCACCGAGTTTGGGTCCGGCCCAATTGGGAGCGGCCCGACCGTTCGGCCCGCCGAGGCTCGGCCATTGCGGCTGAGCTTTGCTGCGAAACATGGGGCATTGACCCCCCCCCCCCCCCCGGTTATTGAACGGTGCGGCTTTTAAGCCGCACCTCCCCCAAATCCAGAACGGCAAAGCCGTTACGGTTCGCCGCGGCGGTTTTTCTTCAGCGGCGCACTGCCGCCGCCGGTCGTCGGCGCCGCTGCGCTGGGGTGGTGTGCCGCTGCCGATCTTCGTGGACCACTAGACGCGCACCGATGGTCCGTTTCAGCCGCCGTCTATGCCAGTGGTCCTCCCGGGTCGTGAACTTCACTGTGGAGGCTTCGAATCCCTGTTGTGGTCCCGCTTCTTCATCACCGTCAATCCGCGCACCAACAACAACATCGGAGGGTTGTCGGGCCGTGTTTGTTCGGCATGCGCCCTCCACGTTAGGTGCTATTAAATTGGCAATTCTCAACACTTGATTCCAACAGTTATCAAGGAACAAATTTAATCATTTAAATAAAATAAATCAACTCCCAACAATTCTTTTGTAAATAAAATATTTCCAATCCGTAATTTAAAATCATTCGCGGATCAACTTGATAAAGAGTTGATCCGCTTTCTTCATTTTAGAAATGAAGAATAATGGGAATAGAATCTTTCTCAAAATAATCCCCTACGTTCTTTCTGCAATCAAAAGGAAACATCCAACCCGCAAACTTTTACCTACACGGATCAACTTATCAATGAGTTGATCCGCGTTCTTTGTTTAGAAAGAAACAATTATGGAAAAGAATATTCTCAACTTAAATCCCTACCTTGTGTCGTTCGTCGCTTGTTGACGATATCACGAGAGGGTGGACGTCGGCTCATCGACGTCGTCGCAAGGGAGGATATGAGGATGACGATGGTCGTTGGTGTTCGTCGCTTCCTAAAAGGCCTTCGATCCGGCTCGAGCATCGTCTTTGTTCTTCATCGAAGTTGGTGTGTTCGTTGTGTTCTTCAACGAGGAAGAAGAATAACACAAAACTCTAGCTATTTTCTCCCCCAGGCTCCACACAACGAAAACAACCCCCAAAAATAAAATAAGGTAGCCTTATTTTATTAACACAATCCACAAATTTAAAATTCAAAAATCAAACTCACAATTAATTAATTTAAAATCATTAAACAGTCAAATTAATTGTGAGAGTTGACTTGAAAAATTTAAGAGGGTGAGTTACAAAAACTAAGGGGGTTGCCAACATTAAGAGGGGGGTTTAGAGAATTTGAAAGGGTGGGGCTCGTGTGGGACCCACCACACTAATATCCTCATAAGGTGTGTAGGAGATTCCCTCACATGAGTGTTAATCCACATAGAAAAATAAAGTTGTGACACAAATTTATTCACCCAACACTTATACCACAAGCAGTGAAGTAAAAATAAAAAAAAATTGTAAAACAATTATATTTTTATTCTTCAGATTTTTAACAAAACAACCGGAGCAAATGCATCTCCAGAAAAGGTCTTCTTAAGCAATTACCGGTGCTTCCGTTTCAACGATGCCCTCAGATTTCGATTCCAGGCACCGTTTCAAAAGTTAGAAAAACCCGCTCGCTCGTTCACTAAACGTACCCGAGCTAAACTTCAGAAATTGATTCCGGGCACACCGGGCCTCAGAATCAGGTGTCGTCAGAAACTGCGCACTCGTAAAATTGAAAATAAATTAAGAAAAAAAATTCTTTGAAATCTATGGGTCTCTACATGGGTAGATGGAGTTACACATGCCACATAGGCTGGAGAGGAGGACGTGGTGCCTCAGGGTAAGACCAACAGCACCAGAAAAGTAGTGATTTATATGGGACATGGGCAAGGAATAAAGACCAAGGAGTGGGCCAGTTACATGTCATTCAGCCTACTCCTAGTAGCTAGGATGTTTTACCTTCAACTATCATAGGTGTAATACATGTGGGTTATACTTTATATTTTTCCTTATTTGACATAACGGAATCATGTTCTTTTATTTATACTTAGTTTAAAAATGTATTTTAATTATCCATTGATTACTTATATAGGGTGATGTCCATTGACACACTGTTAAGAGTGAGGTCTGAGGGAATTATCCATTATAGGAAATACACCCTTGAGATTCGTGGTAATTAGTTTCTCTATCTTCATATTAAAGAAAAATGTACTTGATTTGATTCTTGGAATGGACTAGTTAGTACCATATTGATTGTTACCATCAATGGGTGTCTTTCATGTCTTCCAAGGGTGGTAGTTATGTTCATACTAGAGAGTGGTATTTTTAGGAAAGTTGTGTAGGACCTGATCATCAGCAGCTAGGAAAGATAATGGATTATGTTTCTGGTATTATGATGGATTATGGGTAGGTACAATAGGGTTTTTTTCTTATCATGGTAGATTTGTTTCAATAAATCTTTCCAAATGAGTTATCAAGGTTTCCACCTGAGAGGGAGGTCAAGTTTACTATTGATCTCATGCCTAGTGTAGATATTATTTCCATTCTGCCTTATAGGATAACTCTTATGGATAATCATGATTTTAAGTCTCAGTTGAATAACATGGAGGATAATGTATTTATACGGTCGAGTATATCTCCTTAGGGTTCTCTAATTATATTCACCAAGAAGGTGGATGGTTCCTTGATATTGTGTGTTGAATATAGAAAGTTGAACCAAGTTATGGTTAAAAACTAGTATCCACTTCCTTGTATTAAGAACATATTTGATCAGATTAGGGGAGTTACAATGTTATCTAAGATAGACCTATAATTGGGATATCATTAGATAAGGGTGAGACCTTCATACATACCTTTCAATGATTTTAGGAGAAAGTATGAGTTGTAAGAGTATTTAGTGATGTCATTCATCTTGAAAAAGTCACTATCACTGTAACGAACCAAACTTTGATTAATGAAAATTCCTCTTGATCTAATTAAATGTATTATTATGGTTATATAAAATGTGAACTTAATTGGTTTTATGTTTCTGTATTTTAAAATACCGTTATGAATTGTGACCATTGCTAATGTAGCGGTTGAACAGTGATCACATGATTAGTATAAATATAGGGCTTTAACAAATCCAATTTACTTAGAAAAACGAAGTGATGGCCTCATCCAGTAGAATTTCCCCATACAAAGCCCATTTTTTAGAGCTCATAAAGGAGGTGGAATCATTGGGATTCGCTCTTGACCAATCCCAAGCTGAGCTTGAACACATTAAGCTTGAGTGGAACCGACTACGGGAGAAGTGGAAGTTGATAGAGATTACCACCCGAGCGATGTTATTCAAGTCACCCCAAGAGTCGGTCACCATCACACACCTTATCCTTCGGTCTTATGCGGGTGTTATAAGGGGTTATGTAACAAGAACCTAGAACTATGAAAATGTACATTATTTTTTTATAAAGAATGTGCATTCATTTTATTATTGTTACTTTGTAAATAGTTTTTAAAGCACAAATAGTATTTTTAGTTAATATTCAACTAAAAAATATATCTTGATGAATTAATGGATTTTTGAATTAAATAATATTTTAATAAAATATTATTATTAAATTACTTTTTATTAAATATAAATTATTATATAATTTTATGAATGCAATTGTAATTTTTATTATGGTTTGAAAACTATTTTTGTCAAAACCCATGAATTTTCGGTAAATATCAGTTTTTATTTTAAAAGTAAAAATTCACATATTTATAAAATTATTTAGATAAAATGAATATTATTTTTTAATCAGGACTTCAAAATTATCCAATGGTGAATTTTTCAGAATTCTCTGAGACAGTCGAATTTTTGAGTAAAAATTAAATACCGTTTAAATATATAATGTGTTTTATGACATCATAATGACCCAATAGTGAGGTAATAAAATACTATAAACCTTATGTTCTGAAAATATATATTTTAACATTAAAATAATGTGATTTTATATTTGTTTTATTTATTTTACAAAGGTTCTGTGGACCCTCCAAGACTTATAAAACATTTTGTCTTTTTAAATTGTTTTCCTTGAGAGTGTGACTCACCTCCACATAAGCAAACCTATTATTTTAAGAATTTCATCCATTTTTCTTATAAAATATTTTTTTCCACTCCCCTTTGGAAAAAACCATGGGCAAGAACCATGGAATGGTGTGTGGTATTGATTAGTTTAATGTGAGGTGTCTCAAAAGTAAATAATAAAGATTTCCCTCTCCTTTCCTATATAAATCCACCCAAGCTCCCACTTCCTCTTCACTCAAAGCCTTGGGAGTTAGACCAACCCCTTCCCTCCTCTCTCTAGAATCCTCCCAAGGTGCCCCAATATCCCAAGAATCCTCTCTCAAGCCTCTTCCAAGCCTTTGATATCACACTTCCAAGTAAGGGATTTCTACCTTTCTCTTTTGATCCAAGTTTCTTAATATTGTTATGCCATTTTATTTTCAATTACAAATGTTGGGGTATTATTTATAACCTTCCTCATACTTACCTCTTTATTTTTGGATGATGGGAGACCCCTTTATCTCTCATTAATTCCTCCCATGTACATCTGTTACCATGCTGAAATTCTGTGAGGGATTTATCTCTCCTCTTTTACATCTAAGTAATTATTTTGTATTATGCATCTAAATTACATTACATTTGTTGGGACATGTATATATATGACCCCATTACTTCCCATTTCATGTGAATATGATGAGACATCCTTTTCTCTCTCATCAACCATTTTCATGAATCCTTATGTCACGTCGTTATGCTGCCGAAATTGCACCGCATTTTTCCAAGCCAAGATCATTGTGTAGTGAATACCATACCTATGTCTCTATCAAGGGTATTCACATTTATGCACATATACATACTGAATTTTAATTTCATGTATTTATTCCACATTACTTAATTGTGGAATATCTTATGATGTTGATTGATTCCAAGGTATATGATCCATGTGGCACACTTATGTAAGAAATGAAATGTTTAAGAAGGGTGTGCCCTGATAGTGCTCCAATGCATTGGGTAAAGTATAGTATCATGATACGTCATGTGCAATGGGTGTTGACTCATGCTAATTAAATTTTAATGATGGTTTACTCGTTCTTCATGTGCAATGAGTGTTTACTCATGTTTCATGTGCAATGAGTATTGGCTCATGCTAATTTCATGTTAAGTGTTGCTGCCACATTTCCATGTTATGATTATCATGATTTATAATGCCTTTATATTCATGTTTCTCTTGTTCTCCATTGATATGTCTATTTTATAACATTTATTTTATTCCTCATGTTATTCCATGTTTATTCTCTTACAGGGATTTGTAGTTCACCCTTTTCTTATGCACGTCCTCAGGTTATCCCATGAAATGCTAAGTATAAGGGAATGTAGTGGTCATGTAAAGGAAGTTTTCAATAAAGATGTTGTGTGTTTTATGTTCTAATATGTTATGTAATGTTCCTAATCCTCAAAGAAACTAGACCTATCGATATTATATATTGTATCAAGTGAAGATTTTATGTAATAAATCAGGTTTAAGTGTGTAATAAAAAGCAGGGTTGTTATAGTTGGTATCAGAGGATAGGTTTAGTTAATTTTGGGATTAGGATTAGAAACCCCTTGTAAAGACATAGAGAAAATAATAAGTATTATAAAAACATACTTAAGTATTGGTGAGTATTGAGTAAGTGTTTTATCAAGAAAATACATCCCTGTCAGGATACGAGAAGGTGGAGGCGGCTCTGGCACAGATGTATCCTAGGGGTAAAACCCGAAAACACCGCTTTGAGCTAGACTCGAATGGGAACTGGTGCATAACAACGGGCCTTGCTACACTCTTTATTATGACACTCCTAGGGGATATTATTTGGTAAATTCATAAGCTTATTATGAACCCTTATTAAGGGAATTAAAAAAATGCCTCTAAGAATATATGTTAGAAAGTAGATCATGGATAGAATATATTGAAGTCTATGGATTCATAAGTTAAGGAAATAAAAGTTATTTGTAATTCATCAGTTTTTTCCTTGGATTACCCTTTATTTGTTACCCCTAACTTTCCTTTTATTCCAGCCAATGGCCGGTAATAGGAGGACTCAGGCTAACAACCGATGTGAAGATCAATGTTATGACTATGAAAATGAGATGCCCAATCCGATGGGAGTAGGAATCATGAACTTTGTCACACTTATCTCTTAGTTAACTCAAGCTTTGAATAGAAACATGGGTCAAGAAGAATGTTCAACCCCCCTAAGAAAGAACAAGTCACTATCGAGAGCTTCATGAGCCAAAGGCCTCATACTTTTAATGGATCGTCTGATCCCTCAATCGCCAAACAATGGATCAACTCCATTGAAAAGATATTCTCCATCCTTCAATGTTCCAAACAAGAGAAGGTTCTTCTGTATAATTATCATATGGAAGGTGAAGCTGATCAATGGTGTAAGTTGATCAAAAATACGAAGCCTGAGGAAGAGATTGAGGTGTTGGAATGGAAGGATTCCCGGAAGATGTTTTTCGATAAATATTTTTCATGCACCCTCCGACTTAAGATGGAAAGGGACTTCCTTGCCCTCAAGTAAAAAGACGATAAATATTTCAGAGTGTATGAGGAAAAATTCACAAGGATTTCACGATACACCTCTGGCTTTGTTGTTACCCCCGAATTCAAGGTTGACCGTTTCTTTGGTGGGATGAAACCTAGCCTACGGAAATCACTGGAGATCCATGACTTTGACAGCTATGATGAAATTGTCTGATGTGCCCTCAAGGTTGAAATGGAGTTCAGAGAATCTCAGGGGTATCATGGGGATAAGAAGCGTAAGGTGGAATTCAATGCTTTTAGTCCGATAGATAAATCCAACGGTGCTAAGAAGATCCAGCACCCCACTTGCCAAAGGTGCGGAAAGAAGCACCTCGGAAATTGCCTGAAGAGGATGAGGAAATGCTTTAGGTGTAGAAGAGAAGGGAACCTAGCTGTTAACTACCAACAAGAAAAACTCGCGACTGCAACAGAGGAGAGGAACGCTCCTTTCAAACCTCAACATGTTGTTCATTGCTACAACTTCAAATAACCAAGGCATCTTGCAAATTATTTCCCTAAGCCGAGGGTTTTCGGAGGCAACCAACAACCTCTAAGGCGGAAAGGGATAGCTTTTTCCATCACTATTGCCGAAGTGAACCCTGAAAATGAAGTGGTGAAAGGTAATCTAGTTATTCATTCAATAATAGCGAATGTAATTTTTGATTTAGGTTCTACGCATTATTTTATATCCCAAAAGTTTAGTAGAAAAATCTCAACACCACCACAAATCATGGAAGTAAAGATGTCAGTGAGTACGGAAAATGGGGAAATCATTTCATCCCATGAATATAACTCCTCCTATGTCATAATATATGGATTGAATTTCCCAGTGAACCTCATCATACTCTCTCTGGTGGAATTTGATGCAATTCTTGACATGGATTGACTTTCCTTATGTAGATCCAACATAAATTGATGTGAGAGGTAAATCACTCTCCATGTAGAGAATCGACCCCCAATTCTATACAAGTTCAAGGAGAAAGATGAATCTTCTTTAGCTCCATCATCTCAAGAATGGATATTACTGACCTATGATCATGTGTATCTAGATCAGATGATTGAGTCTAAGGAGGAAACCATCCTTGAATACATGCCTATTGTGAGGGAATTTGCTGATGTGTTTCCCGAGGAATTTTCTGGTCTTCCTCCTAGAAGGGATGTTGAATTCTCAATTGATCTTATACTTGGGGAATTTCCAATATCAAAGAATCTGTATAGAATTTTTGTTGTGGATCTTTAGGATATGAAGAAACAACTCTAGGAGAATATGGATAAAGGGTTTATACACCCAAGTGCTTCACCATGGGGTACACCAGTCCTCTTCGTCAAGAAGAATGATGGGTCAATGCGCCTTTGCATCGATTATCATGATCTTAACCAAATCACAATAAAGAAAAAGTATTCTCTCCCATGAATTGATGACTTGTTCGATCAGCTGTGTGGAGAACAATAATTTTCCAAGGTGGATTTGCAGTCGGGATATTATCAAGTAAGGGTGAAGAAGGAAGATACACCCAAGACTGCTTTTCATACAATATACTAGCACTATGAATTCATAGTAATGCCTTTAGAACTCACTAATGCTCTAGAAATATTTATAGACTTGATGAATTGGGTCTTTAGGGATTAACTCGACAAATTTTTGGTAGTCTTTATAAATTATATTCTGAAATACTCCAAAACCAAGGAGGATCATGAGGAGCATCTAAGAACTGTACTAGAGACCTTGCGGAAGAAAAATATCTATGCAAAGTATATCAAATGTGAAATCTGGTTGAATGAGGTCTCATTCTTGGGCTATATCATCACAAGCAATGGGATATCTGTGGATCCCTCCAAAACAGATGCAATTGAGGGATGGCCAAGGCCAACATTGATAACAGATATTCGTAGCTTCTTGGGGTTAGCTGGATATTATCAACGATTTGTGAGAAATTTATCACCATTTTTCAACCCTCTTACCAAGATAACTCAGAAGGGAGTAAAGTTTTCTTGGAGTGATGAATGTGAAGAAAGCTTCAAGGAGTGAAAATTGAGGCTTATAACTGCGCATGTGCTCACTTTACCCATAAGTGGAGAACTTTTTGTGGTATTCAGTGATTCTTTGAAGAAGGTCATGGGCTGTGAGTTGATGCAAAATGACAAAGTCATTGCCTATGCTTCAAGGCAATTGAAAGTTCATGAGAAAAATTATCCAACACATGATTTGGAGTTGGCTACGGTGATCTTCGCTTTAAAAATTTGGTGGCATTATCTCTTTGGGGAGAAGTGTGAAATATATATGGACCACAAAATCCTCAAGTATATATTCACATAGAAAGAGTTAAACATGCACCAACTAAGATGGTTAGATCTGATCAAAGACCATGACTGCTCAATCCATTACCACCTTGGGAAAGCGAATAAGGTGGCAGATGCTATAAGTAGAAAGGACCCAACAATTCTATCATTGATGAGAATTGAGAAGGATCCAATCTTCTTAGACTTGATGAAGATGGACATGGGAATCATAAATAAGGTAACATCATCAATCCTTTCACAAATGATTGCTCAACCATCTCTTTTAGAAAGGTTAAAGGATGCTCAAAAGGATGATGTGGGAATTCAGAAGAGAGTGGAAGGTATCAGAAAAAGGAAATCATTGGAGTTAAATGTTAATGAAGATAGAATTGTGAGATTTAAGAAAAGACTATGTGTTTCATTAAGTCTGAAGCTGAAGGAGGAACTTTTGGATGATGTGCATAGTTCAAATTTCTCTATTCAACCAAGAAACACAAAGATGTATCGAGATCTCTGAGAGAATTATTGGTTGAATAATATGAATAAGGAGATCGTTGAGTATACATCAAAGTGTCTGGTGTGTCAGCAAGTGAAGGTAGAGAGGCAGAAGTCTAAGGGGATGATGCAACCATTGCTCATACCATCATGGAAATGGGAGAACATCACCATAGACTTTGTCACTGGACTTCCAAAGACATCCAAAGGAAACAATGAAATATGGGTTGTTATGGATCGTCTTACAAAGTCTACACACTTCATTGCAATTCAGTAGGATTTCTCATTGAATCAGCTGGCACAGATATATATCAGAGAAGTTGTAAGGCTTCATGGAGTACCACTATCTATTGTATCCAATCGAGATCCAAGATTCACCTCTAAGTTTTGGAAGAGTCTTCAACATGCTCTAGATACTGAGCTGAACATCAGTACGGATTATCATCCTCAAACTGATGGCCAATCCAAGCAGACTATCCAAACACTTAAGGACATGTTGAGAGCATGTTCTATGGACTTTAAAGGATGGTAGGACCAACATCTTCCACTGGTTGAATTCTCATACAATAATAGTTTCCACTCGAGTGTCCGAATGGCACCTTATGAAGCCATGTATGGGAAGAGGTGTAGAACATCGACATGTTGGGATGAAGTCAGTGAGCGTAAGCTGTTAGGACCAGAAATGGTCAATGAAATGGTGGAGAAGGTGAAAACTATTCAGCCGCATATCAAGGCATCCCAGAGTCGATAGAAGAGTTATGCAGATAACCGTCGATGAGACCTTGAGTTTAAAGTTGGAGACATGGTATTTCTACACATATCTCCATGGAAGAAGGTCGTGAGGTTTATAAAGAAAGGGAAGTTAAGTCCTAGGTACATTGTCCCCTTCAAGATTCTTGATCGTGTTGGGGTTGTGGCCTATTGACTAGCACTTCCACCTACCATGGTCAAAGTACATGATGTCTTTCATATATCCCTCTTAAAGAAGTACATACCAGTCCCTTTACATGTACTCTCTTCAGAGGTAGTATAGCTAGAGGATGATCTTTCTTACGAGGAGAAACCAGTGAAGATCTTAGATTATAGAGAAAAAGTTCTACGAAATAAGACAATACCCCTCGTCAAGGTTTTGTGGCAAAACCACAATTTTGAAGAAGAGATATGGGAATCGGAGGAAGTGATGAAGCAAAGTCATCCACATCTGTTTTAGTGTGGAAAAAAGAAATTTCGAGGGAGAAATTTCTTAAGGGGGGAATATTGTAACGACCCAAACTTTCATTAATGAAAATTCCTCTTGATCTAATTAAATGTCTTATTATGGTTATATAAATTGTGAACTTAATTGGTTTTATGTTTCTGTATTTTAAAATAACATTATGAATTGTGACTGTTGCTAATATAGTCATTGAACAGTGATCACATGATTAGTATAAATATAGGACTTTAACAAATACAATTTACTCAAACAAATGAAGTGATGGTCTCATCCAGTAGACTTTCCCCGTACGAAACACATTTATCGGAGCTTGAAAAGGAGGTGGAATCATTGGGATTCGCTCTTGACCAATCCCAATCTGATCTTGAACACATTAAGCTTGAGTGGAACCAACTACGGGAGAAGTGGAAGTTGATCGAGATTACCACCCGAGCGATGTTATCCAAGCCACCCCAAGAGTCGGTCACCATCACACACCTTACCCTTCGGTCTTATGCGGTTTTTATAAGGTGTTATGTAATAAGATCCTAGCACTATGAAAATGTACATTATTTTTGTATAAAGAATGTGCATTCATTTTATAATGGTTACTTTGTAAATAGTTTTTAAAGCAAAAATAGTATTTTTAGTTAATATTCAACTAAGAAATCTATTTTGATGAATTAATGGATTTTTGAATTAAATAATATTTTAATAAAATATTATTATTAAATTAATTTTTATTAAATATAAATTATCATTTAATTTTATGAATGCAATTTTAATTTTTATTAATGTTTGAAAACTGTTTTTGTCAAAACCCATTATTTTCGGTAAATGTCGGTTTTTATTTTAAAAGTAAAAATTCACATATTTATAAAATTATTTAGATAAAATAAATATTCTTTTTGGAATCAGGACATCGAAATTATCCAATGGTGAATTTTTCATAATTTTCTGAGACAGTCGAATTTTTGGGTAAAAATTAAATATCGTTTAAATATATAATGTGTTTTATGACATCATAATGACCCAATAGTGAGGTTATAAAATACTATAAACCTTATTTTCAGCCAACATATGTTTTATCATTAAAATAATGTGATTTTAAATTTATTTGATTTATTTTACAAAGGTTTTGTGGACCCTCCAAGACTTATAAAACATTTTGTCTTTTTAAATTGTTTTCCTTGAGAGTGTGACTCACCTTCGCATAAGCAAACCTATTATTTTAAGAAGTTCGGTCATTTTCCATATAAAATATTGTTTTAAACTCCCATTTGGAAAAAACCATGGGCAAAAACCATGGGTTGGTTTGTGGTATTGATTAGTTTAATGTGAGGTGTCCCAAACCTAAATAATAAAGAATTCTCTCTCTTTTCCTATATAAACCCACCCAAGATCTCACTTCCTCTTCACTCAAAGCCTTTGGAGTTCGACCAACTTCTTCCCTCCTCTCTCTAGAATCCTCCCAAGGTGCCCCAAGCTCCCAAGAAGCCTCTCTCAAGCCTCTCCCAAGCCTTTGGGATCACACTTCCAAGTAAGGGATTCCCACCTTTCTCTTTTGATCCAAGTTTCTTAATATTGTTATGCCCTTTTATTTTCAATTAAAAATGTTGGGGTATGATTTCACACCTTCCCCATACTGCTCTATTTATGTTTGGATGATAGGAGACCCCTTTCTCTCTCATTAATGCCTCTCATGTACACCTGTTACCATGCCGAAATTCCATGAGGGATTTCTCTCTCCTCTTTTACATCCAAGTAATTATTTTGTATTATGCATCTAAATTCCATTACATTTGTTCGGAAATGTATCTATATGACCCCTTACTGCTCATTTCATGTACATATGATGAGACACCCTTTTCTCTCTCATCAACCATTTTCATGAATCCTTATGTCACACTGTTATGTTGCCGAAATTGCACCGCGTTTTTCCAAGCCAAGATCATTATGTAGTGAATACCATACTCATGTATCTATCAAGGGTGTTCACCTTTATGCACATATACATATTAAATGGTACTTTCATGTGTTTATTTCACATTACTTAATTGTGGAATAACTTATGATGTTGATTGATTCTAAATTATATGATCCATGTGGCATACTTATGCATGAAATGAAATGTTTAAGAAGGGTGCGCCCTGATAGCGCTCCAATGCATTGGGTAAAGTATAGTATCATGATACATCATGTGCAATGGGTGTTGACTCATGCTGATTCAAGTGCAATGAGAGTTTACTCGTGCTTCATGTGCAATGAGGGTTTACTCATGCTCCATGTGCAATGAGCATTGGCTCATGCTAATTCCATGTTAAGTGTTGTTGTCACATTTCCATGTTATGATTATCATGTTTTATCATGACTTTATATTTATGTTTCTCTTTGTGCTCCATTGATATGCCTATTATCTAACATTTATCGTATTCCTCGTGTTATTCCATGTTTATTCCCTTACTGGGCTTTATAGCTCACCCTTTTCTTATGCATGTCCTCAGGTTATCCCATGCAATGCTAAGTACGAGGGAATGTAGTTGTCATGTAAAGGAAGTTTTCAATAAAGATGTTGTGTGTTTTATGTTCTAAGATGTTATGTAATGTTCTTAATCCTCAAAGACACTAGACCTCTCGATCTTCTATATACAACGTTGTATCAAGTAAAGATTTTATGTAATAAATCAGGTTTAAGTGTGTAATAAAAAGCAGGGTTGTTATAATCACTATTTATGACCCTAATGAATTGGGTCTTCCATCTATATCTGGACACCTTTATTGTTGTTGTTTCTTGAAAATATTCTTATATACTCTAATTTGATGGAGGAACATGCACGAAGCTTAGAGATTTTTTTGGCTACACTTTGGTAGCATCAGTTCTATACCAAGCTCTTAAAGTTTCACTTCTAGATTGATCAGGTGAAATTCTTGGGGCATATTATATCTAAGGTTAGAGTATCCATAGACCCCAATAAGGTTAGATCCATTGTTTCTTGGGAGTGACCTCGTAACTTTTTCAAGGTTCATAGCTTTTTGGGCTTGGGTGGTTATTACTAAAGGTTTTGCTGTAATAGTGAGTTCCCTAGACCCAACTATGGAGTAATTTTGATAACCATATAATGTAAATGGTTAGATATACATGATGTAAACTTACCATTATATTTTAGATATTTATACATCCACTATTTAATGGTAATGTCCATAGATTAATTGTCGTATCAAAATGTTATAGCAGATACCAGGCTATTATGAGAACTTCAAGATACTATGACATTAATCTTGAAAAAATGTATTCTGATCTAGATACATATTACTAACTAGACATAGTAGATGTTTGACTATCAGTTGCTAGTAGCTCATAAGTATTGATACTTCTTCTTATGAATTTTGCACTTGGTGATCTCTAGTAACGAAATCATAAGAACATACCCTTCAATAGGAACACCACATCTTTTGGGTGTCATTCGATGTTTCTATCTACGGACATGCGTAATGGTCTCCTGAATTGATATCATTACCAATGTGTACCATTTGATTGCATGCTTTGATGCAAGGAAAAAACCATGATACTGAAATCGTGGTGAGTTAGCTTGTGTTGGGTGCGTCATTGGTGGTATGACATTGATTGAATGATCTAAAAAGGATTTATTACTTTCAGGTTAAGGAAGTAATATATATTGGGTCATGTTGATCAATATGGTAGTACCTTTATAAGACCATGGTTATGATAGTCGAGGGTAAATTCGTCTAGTTAGATCAACAAACAATAAAGCAAGAAAGGATGATGGCATGGGTGTGTGTCTTTCTTTATGAGATATTAAAGACAAAGAGATTATATTATATAATGTGTGTTCGTAGGTTGGTTGTCGTTTCTATGACTATATTTATCTTTCTAGGAGCCATGATGGGTTGTTAAATCTCGCTCTTGGTTTATCAATGGTATTCATTATTATTGAGATAAAGTTCCAGAGAGTCACACACAATGACGTATTCAAGAATCTTCCTTATTCAGTTGAATCGCTATATTGGACATGGCGGTCCCCACCACCAGGGTCCAGGATTTTTCCAAGGAGATACGATCACCAATGAATAAACAAATTCATATTATTCAAGTTAAGAATAATTTGCATTGAATTTATTTATTAAATGTATTTTCAAGTTTTAAAGTAAATACATAAAAATATTATTTGAACGAATATTAGTTTAAAATATTCAAGGTTCATTTAATATTTGTGGGAATGACGAGTCAAGTTAATGTATTTTATGGTCACCTGAATAGTGAATTTCGGCCACCAGATATCCACCACCGGTCATTATTTTATTAATGATAAAATTTTCATTGATTTTGAAAATGTCATATAAAACAAATGTGGAAAAAAATGGATGGAGTAAATATTGGATGACTTATTTTGGGACGGGTCAATGAAGGTTTAGTAAAAAAATCAAATTTTATTTTAAAAGACTTTTCCAAAGAGCTGGACCCCACCTAGTCCCCTCCCTACTCGAGCCACCCTGGACACCCCACCACTATGGCCATCCAGTCTCCCTCGGTGGCCCGCACCACCGCCTACAGCCAGGGTCCTTTCACCGCCGCCCACCCGGGCTCCTCTTCCGCAGGCAACAAGTCGCGGTCAGCCCGTGCCTCTGGTTGATCTCTGTCGGGCTAACCAGATGGCAGCCACCTGCTAAAACCAAGCGGGCTGCCTCGCCCCGCCGTTGTGGCCTCTCGACCGACCACCCGCCTCCACTTGACACCTCGCCGCAGCGCACCCTCCATGACCACCGAACCCGCCCCGTACCAGGCATCCCGCACCGGCCGCTCCCGCCTTCACCACGGCTGGTGGCCATGCCTCCCTGTCCGTAGCAACAGACATGCTGATCTGCTGAGCCCCTCCCATCCCATGGCCAGCCAAACCCTTTCTCGGCCGCCAGTTCCACCGCCCTTTGCCCGACCGAGCACTGCGGGGCCACTCGTGCGAGGTCCCTCCTCCGCTGCTGGGTCCAGGTCCTGTCACTGTCACCCTCCACTGCTACAGCCCGGCCGAGCAGCCATCGCCTAGAGAATCAGCTTCCGCCGACCAACCCGCCTCCATGGGTTCCATCATCCCATATCCCTCCATCCAAATCTGTAGAAGATCCCTCTCGGTGTCGTCAACCTACTGCCTCGGGCGCCTCTGGCACCCCGTGTGTGAGGTATTTGACCTTTACCCATTGTTTTTGGGTTCCTTTCAATCTAATTTGGTCCGTAGAGTGGCTTGAGTGGGTCAGCCCAATCCAGAATGAGATTGGGCAGGCCTGCCTGGCCCAGAACACCCCTACACGGGGCCTGCAATGTCTGGAATGGGCTTGAAAGGGTTCAGCCTGACCCACACAGGCCTTGTTTGGGTTTTTTGGGGTCTTACTACTTTTTTATAATCAAAAATTAATTTAAGTGATTAATTTATTTTTGGTTTTAAATTAAATTAATGAAATACTATTTTTTGGTTTAAAATTAGTACTACGGGATAAATTAATTTAATTTTGGAGTTAAATTAAATTAATTAATAAATTTAATTTTTGGTTTTAAAACTAAATTAATTTATGGGACCAAACGAAGAAAATTATTGAATTAAAATTAGAGTGAATTTTAATTCAATAAAAAACACCATCGACTTTAATTTAATACGAGTTTAATTTTAATTTCTGCATTTATTTTAATACGCAAGTTTAATGTGCATTAGATTGATCATGAGCGTAAGACCGGCCAATGCATATCGGATGGCTACTTTAATTTATTTAATTTATTATTGCAATGGTTAGATGTAATAAGTTGTTTAATAAATAGAGATATTCATGTCATCTAAGCATCATTATATGTATAGGGGCATGCATGTCCATTTTTAGAGTTGTATTTTATACTCCTCAGTTCCCATCCCATGCGGGTGATTATTGTTGTATAATTAAAATATGAGAAGAGTCGCACTTTGCGCCAAGTTATTACGACACACCAGACAAGAGTTGGACACATTGGATGAGCAAACGCTACAACTCGAGTCGCAAGCGACGCGACTCAAGGTATTTCCCCTATTGTATATGTTGATCTATTATTCACTCAATGTATCAACCATTAGTAACAGCTCATGATCACGTCGACATTTTTTTTTATGTTTTATTATTTTGTGAATGTGTAGTTTACACACGATCATATAGAATAATAAATAAGCATACATGGATAAAATGAACATGCGGCGTGATGAATATTTTCTATTGCAAGGTCAGTTGTGAGTGCAATCACATAGTACGTGCTTAAAAGATAGAAAATGTTTTCTTTCATCACTTAAAAAAAACTTAAAGAAATATTAAGTCGAAACCTCCTTCCATCATTTGACTTAGAACAAAACTCGGTGTTCAGGGTGCTCACCAAGCCGTAGCTGAGAATGCCTCTTACTACCAGAAAGTTTTTATGAGAGTGGTGGGTTGACTTAACTAAAGTTGTATTAAGGATTATCCATAGCTAATTTTCTATCATTTTAGAGGTAAGTGTTGAGTAAATCAAGTTATGATTTTAGAATTTGGGACTTCACTCAACATATCAAGAAACTGCGAGTTAATGCAGTTGGCCAGTCAAAAGACTATTTTGAACCCTCGGAGTAGTGGCGTAGCTATAGCTTTTAGACTGTGAGAAGAGATTCAAGGATCCTTTCCATTAGAATACTCAAGCGACAGAGTAATCTAATTATAGCATATAGGGTTCCTAGAATTCGATAAAATAATGAGAGACATTTAATATAATTAAATTAATCAAAATGTCTAAATCAGTAATCAAGATAAAAGGTACTAATCTGTTAAATTTTATTTTTGTAGAAAATGGAAAGTTTTACCATAATAAATACTGCGATAAATAATGGACAAATCAAATGTCCATACTAGCACGAATTTCCAATTGTAGTATAGGTGCTTGCGCACATTACTACGATGTCGGATATTCCAAGTGCTAGTGTCCCCAATACCCGTTAAGTTACCTCAAGAAGCGAGGGTGAAAAATATGCTTACCGGAGACTCATGTGTTAAGAATATGATGGTTATTTCATAATGTTATCACCAAAATTCGATGCTAGTTTCGGTCACTACATCAGGACAAGGGTGATATAACATGATGTCTCAACTCTGAAAAGTTTTCAAGGGGAAAGCGAAACAAGATATGAATAAGGTGATGATTATACTGGCATGTGTAAATTGAAAGATGGATCGCGATATTTCAATGGATCCCTTTCACATATCATTTCCACCTAATTACTCTAGTCTCCTTTTAGGTTACAAAATGAATAGTATTGATTAAACACTTCATTTTCTATTTAGGTAAGGTTCTCTAAGTAAATAAGAATAGAAAATAAAGATTCATCTTTAATTCTTATGGTGAATAAATTAAAAGACAAGGTGAAAGGGCCAATGGAAAGTAATGCCAAAAGCACATTCACAATCTCCTTAAATGAAAGAGGTATTAACAGTTGGTTATTTTCATCGCATAACATGAAGTAAATATTTTTAAATTTTAAACGCAATAAATTGAATTAAAGAAGAAAGTTATCGCTTCTTCTTCAAGTATATTCATTAATTTAAAAAAGTAATGTTTCAATCTTACTTCTTGGGTATTAAATATAGCATGCCTTTAATGTGTGTGTATTTAAATACAATAACCAAGTTAGTATAGAAATGTTATTATAAATCAGGTGTATTCTCCAATCGGATGAGAAATAGTGATTCCTAAGTCAGTGGTGAGAAGTACATGACTTCTCTATTGCCAAGTAAATGATTCTTGTAAAACTATTATTGAGTATAACCAAAACATTTATCAAACATGTCCTTTAGAGACAAGGAGACATTATTTTAGGTTTCATAATGAATGTTTTTTTATGGTGTTTAATACTAAACCTATAGTTCAATAATACTTGAATCATAGGAAATACCAGATGAATATAAAATGTAAGACTTATTTACCCAGTTATTGCAAGATAATCTTTGTCAAGAAAAAAAATACACATCCAGGATATACCTAGTATGGTATTTATACCCAGTCGAGCTAAACACTACAAGTATCGTCGATGTATGCACTTATTTAGTTTTGGACAAAAGAACCTTTAAAAATAAAGGTATGCCATAAGGAATTTGGAATTAGTTCAACAAGTGAGCGTGAACTATTCCAAGGGTAAGCTAGTGGTAGATATACTTCATTAGATTCCTTTAATTCATTAAGTAATGGTAAATGAAGTGTGTATTATGCATGGTTAGAATATATGAATTGCTTTGAGCTGGTATGCCAAAGAATATATTGACCAAGCAATCATTGATCAATATAATGTAGCGTGGAGTAATTCCTAGATGCACATTACCTTGTCTACATCATGGAATTGATGTTAATGAGGAGGGTCGATGTTCAAGTCATACATGTTAACATTGATCAACAAAATATAGCATAGAGAAATTCTTAAATGCACATTTTATACATTAGAGTTATGATGTAAGGAGTATCAATGTTACAACCTACAGATACTTCCATTATATTTCATGATGTGATTTACAAATAGTGGTGATATCCCATAACCATATGCCAACTATAATGAAAAATGGATATCATATGAGTCTTAGTATGATAGAAAATCCATTATGTTATAAGAAATGTGTTTAGATGCAAAGATTTTGTTAGGTTATAAACAAACTTGCATTAATCTAAACACAAAGTGCATCTAAAGTAATTATCCTAATGATTGTTTAGGATATTACATAAATCCCTAAGATAGAAAAGTGTTAGTCAAGTGATAGACTACTTTTCTATAAAAGGGTGCACATCTCTTTTGAGATAGAGGTATCCATATTGACTTGGGTTTAATCAATGCCATAGATGCACATGTATTTGGCATAGGAAATAGTTCCAAAAGTCATGTGGAAGAGGAATGTTCTAGTGACACATATTGCATAGGAAGGATAAAACCATAGTGATGGTTTTATATTTACCATGGTCGGTGATCTATTATTCTTTGATAATAATAATTCCTATAAGTGAGAAGTATATAGAAATCAACTAAGATTAACAAGGTCAATTAAAATTCAATAATGGATTCCTTGTATCAAAGTGTAAAGGGGCTTATTATATTCAAAACTATGGTGGGTATTCAAATGATATTATACATGGATGGTACAAGCGTAGTACCAATAAGGCTCGATTGGTTACACCAATTCATTATGCCTAAACCCATTATAATTTTACTTATCATAGCTACATTCTATGATCATTGTATTGTTCTTTTAATGTCATGACCACTAATCATGGAAGGTATCTATTTGACACAACCAAAAAAAGATAGAGACATTAATGAACTCTTATACAAGTTTATAAGTTGCTGAAATCTGATTTAGGATTGAAGTAAGAAACAAGATC
This sequence comes from Viscum album, assembly GCA_963277665.1. NCBI lineage: Eukaryota > Viridiplantae > Streptophyta > Magnoliopsida > Santalales > Viscaceae > Viscum > Viscum album. The sequence continues at coordinate 57,643 of CAUJRU010001316.1, read as the reverse complement.
ATAGAATATTCATTTGGAATGAATGTTTAATGTGTGTATACTAGTGGTTAGTGGGAGCACCTTTGTTTTCTAAGTAAAATATGTTTGAAAACATATGGAAAAAAGATATCGGTCTTATAGTTAGTTAAGACTGGGTTGAGAATCTATTCTCTGGTGATTGACTTAAAGTAGTAACCTAAGTTCTAGGGAGCAGGATCTACTGAGGTAGATCTAATGGTTGTTTGGACCTAGTCAATTTTACATATAGTGACATGGTATTGAAAAATAAATGTTGAAATATTTTAAGAGTAAAATTATTTCCAGTGTCACATGACATATATCTCTCTAGGTTGACATGCCCAGGAATTAGGAGGAGATTAACATAGTAAGTTGGATACCATATGCTTTAGCGATGGATTAATCATTTATTCCATGATATGTATAATAACTGATATTCACAGTATATAATTTATAGTAGGAAAATATCAGTTATATCCAGGATAACTATAAGCAAAGTAGTAAGAACTATTTGATTGTACTTCGAAAAGTACAAAAGATATGTACCTGGTATGTGGGGAAAAAGGGATACTAGTTTTGAGGGGACACAAACTAGTCTTCCATTGGTTCTATTTGATATAGTATCGTAGTTAGGCTAAGGCGTTGTGTATGACAAGATCATATGATCCATTGGTATCCATACCTAAAAAAACTGAGTATGTTGCAGCTTCTGAGGTAGATAAGAAGCATCTAAACGCAATGATTTGTTCTAGTTCTTGGAATCACACCTAGTAAGTGAAGTGTTATCATAATATAAATTATAATAATCTTACTAGTAAATATTTTAAGTTATGATAGTGAAAAAAAGGGATATAATCAAAGATACCATCTCTTGAGAGGTTTTACTCAAGGAGGTGAGGTCGTATATAATAGAAATGCCATGCGGCGGAATTGTGGTTGGCCCAACAACTAAAGTCGTGATTCAGTAGAAACATGATCTTAATCACGTGATAGCTAACAAGGTTGGTTAGAAAGTTAGCTTTAGTTCAAGTGGGAGTGTTGTAATAGTGGGTTCCCTAAACCCAGCTATGTAGTACTTTTGATTACCATATCGTGTATACAGTTAGATATACATGATGTAAAATTACCATTATAGTGTAGATATTTTGGCGTCCACTATTTAATGGTAATGTTCATAGATTAATTATCGTATCAAAAGGTTATAGTAGATTTCGAGCTATTATGAGAACCTTGAGATACTATGACATTAAACTTAAACAAAGGTCATATGGCCTAGATACATATTAATAACTAGACATAGTATATGTTTTACTATCAGGTGTTGGGGGATCATAATAATTGAGACTTCTTCTCATGAAGTTCACACTTGGTGATCTCTAGTAGTGAGATCATGGGGACAGACCCTCCAATAGGAACACCACATGTTTTGGGTGTCATTGGATGTTCCTATTTATACACATGTGTAATGTTCTCCTGGATTGAGATCATTACCAATGTGTTCCATTTGATTGCATATTTTGATGTAAGGGAAAAATCATGATAATGAAATCACAACAAGGTAGCTTGTGTTGGGTGTGTCATTGGTGGTATGACATTGGTTGAATGGTCAAGAAAGGGTTTGTCTCTTCTAGGTTAAGGAAGTAATATATCTCAGGCCATGTTGGTCAGGATGGAAGTACCTTCATAAGACCATGACCATGGCAGTCGAGGTTAAAAATTTTCAGTTAGATTAATAAACAATAAATCAATAAAGGATAATGACATGGGTGTGCATCTTACTTTATGATATATTAAATAAAAAGAGATTATAATACACAGTGCATGTTTGTAGGTTATATTTCATTGATGTGACTATATTTATCTCTTTAGGGGACATGACGGTTTCTAGATTCCTCTCTTGGTCTATGAATATTATTCACTTTTATCAAGGTATGGTCCTAGAGGGTCACACACAATAGTGTGTTCGAGAATCTGCCTTATTCAGTTGAATAGGTATACTGGACATGGTGGGCCCATCACTGGGGTCTGAGATTCTTCCAAGGAGGTATGATCACCAAGGAATAAATAAATTCATATTATTCAAGTTAATAATAATTGGCATTGAATTTATTTATTAAACATATTTACAAATTTTAAAGTAAATACATGAAAATATTATTTGAATGAATATTAGTTTAAAATATTCAAGGTTTATTTAATATTTGTGGAAACTATGAGTTGAGGTAATGGCTTGAGTATTATCAAATAATATATTTATTATATTAAAAAAAGTGATAAAAATATTTATGACTCAGTATAGTAGTCATAATATCATTTATAGTGTGTAAAATTATTCGGGGGGTCGGGGGGCCATTTTCGAGTAATTCCTTAACACACTATAAATAGAGAAGGAGAGGGATTCACCATGGACGATTCACTACCTCTCTCTCTCTTCTTATCTCTACCACATTCTAGAGAGAGAGTATATGGATCTAGGATCTAGGATCGAGCTCTCACTTGCACATTTCAAGCAAGGCGATGTGGTGACCGTCAAAGCGTCGAAGGCATCATCGGATCTCCGCACTAGCACCTGGAATTTGATGATTAGTGCTCCTATGGATTTTTGAAGCACATATGGATGATCTAGAGGAATTAGGATTCAGATTATTTAAGAAATGATCATTGACGATGAGAATATTTTATTGAGGGTTCAGATCTAACCAACTATGTTTGATTTATTTTTGTGCTTAAAATTTCTCACACGAGATCCTCGGGAGGTAATCGGGCAGTGATCTACCAATGATGATGAAGTAATGTCAATATTTGGTGGATTTTTTTTTAAATCCAACCTTTTGTGGATTTCACTGCATGCCCAGTACCCACAGGTTTATCTAACACTTCCCCCACTTAGTAGTTTCAATGATTGGTGTGGCCAAGAAAGGGGTGAAGTTTGACTGGTATGATGCTTGTGAGAGTGATTTTTGGGAGTTGAAAGGAAGGATGATGACAATGTCAATACTAAACTTACCTGAGATGGGTAAGGAGTATACTCTCTATGATGATGCATTGGGAATCAGGATGAGAGTATTCTTGAAGTTGTATGGTTATATAGTGATGTGTGGATCTAGGAAACTAAGACATCACAAGCATAACTATTAAACATGTGACTTGGAGTTGGTATTTCCAGTATATGACTTACGATGTTGGAAATGTTACCTATTTTGAGAGAGGTCTATGGTGTATACTGACTACAAGATCCTAAAATACATCTTCTTATATGAGGACATTAACCTTCCGTAGGGAAGGTGGGTCGAGTACTTATAGTATTTCAATTTTGATATGGAATATACCCCTAGAAAAGGTAACATAGTTATAGATGTGCTGATCTAGAAGACATAAGAATAGGTAGTCAAGGATTCTATCAACAAGTGGTAGGTGATGTCCCTTTTTACTAAGATTCATTTGGAAGTTTGGGACTACCATGTTCCAGCGACCCTTATATCCTTATCCATTTTTTCTTCACTTCTCATTAGGATAAAGAGGAGGAAACTATTAGATCCAAAGTGTTTATCCCTAAGGTACATGATATATGGTTGAGAACCACCACCAGAATGGACCCTTTACGATGATGAGATTTTTCATGTCCATGCTCATGTCTTGGTTCCCATGAGTATACGCGAAGAGCTGATGAGGTACTTGCACACCTTGAAGTGGATTGTTCACTCATGACTTACTAATATGTACCATGACATACGCAAGAAATACTAGTGGCCAGGGATGAAGAGGGGCATAGTGTATTTTCTTATGTAGTGCTCCACCTATCAGTAGATGAAGGTTGATCACTAGTGACATACTAGTATTTTACATTCATTTCCCATTCATAATTGGAAATGGAATGACATAACCATGGTCTTTGCGATGGGGTTGCTAAGGACACCCTGAGGCAGTGATGTAGTATGAGTGATTGTGTATTGTTTGACTAAAGCGGCTCATTTTCTACTGATTTGTGATACCCTTTCAATGGATAAGTTGTGGTATCTCTATCTATGGGAGGTAGTGTTCTTGAACAGAATCTCTTATTATTTTTTCAGATAGAGGCGCCCACTTCATGTTGAATTTATAGAGGGGATTATAGAAATAACTTGGTATATAGGTGCACCTGACCACTTCTTATCATCCAAAAATGGATGGAAAGTTTGAGCATATTATTCTGATTCTAGAGGACATGTTGAGAGAATGCATCCTGTATTTTGGTGGTTCCTAGGAGAACCACTTGGAATTAGTGGATTTCTCCTACAATAACAGCTTTCATGCTTCTATTCAGGTGGCACCTTTCAATGCCTTATATGGAAAATCATTTTGTTTTCCTCTATATTGGTTATAGGCTAGTGAATCAATGATTATTGGGTTAAGTCTCATAAAAGAGACCTTTGATCATATTCAGTTGATTCAGATTTGGATAGAGACCACCCAAAGTAGAAAGAAGTCATATGTGGATCGACAAAGCTGGACTAATGAGTTCGACGTAGGAGACTAGGTGTTCTTTTGAATGTCATCAAGTATGGGGATTTAGTATATTTGGAGGCAAATAATATTGGTGCCCAGGTACATGGGTTCATTTGAGATTGTGGAAAGGATTGGTATAGTGGCATACTGATTGGCGCTCCCACGGTGTTTTAATGCTATAAAAAATGTATTCCACATGTCACAACTTTGAGGTTATTATCCTGATCCTTCACATGTGATCAATATTGATGATATTAATCTAGATATTGATGAATATTTTGAGAAGTATCCATTTTTTATAGTGGATTAGATTGAAAAGAGTCCTCATGGGAAGACAGTTCCATTGGTGCAAGTACAATAGTAGCATGGTCGTGTTCAAGAGGAAACACGGGAGAAAGAGTTTGATATGTGGTATCATTGGATGGAGTTGTTCACCAATGAGCCCTAGTGATGTTTGAGAGTATAGCTCAAGGATGAATTGTTATATGGTGGGAAGGTTGTAAAACCTCATACTTGTTTTAAGGTACAAACCCATTTAATTTATGCCAAGACTTATGTTTTCCTTGATTTATTACCAAGGAAAATGGTTTTGAATAGATCGAGTGATTCTAGTGGTGTTTCGAATGTTTTGGGAATCCTTATAGGGTTTTTGGACTTGGGTGATTTCATTGCACCATGGTGCCAGAGGCCGAGGTGTTTTTGTGGGAATTTTTCCTTGGTTGTTTCCCCTATGGAAAATGATGAGGGGTGAAACACCCAACATGGGAATTCCACTTAGCATGGTAAATAGGGGTGTTTCCTTATGGGAAATGAGGTGGAAAAAAATTATTAGGTAGGGCATTTTGGGTGACTATGGTGTCAACCTAGGTAGCTGAGAAACCTGAGGACTAAAATGGGGTCCCCTATATTGTGGTCCAAAAATGTTGGGCCTTTTGGATAACCATGGTGAGCTCCATGCCATGGAGCTTCCCATGGTGAAAGGGGGTGTCCCCTATGGGAAATGGTGAGGAATTTCCTCATCATGGTTTCCCTCTAGTTGTTTTGGTTGGAACTGGGTCATTTAACCTAGACCAAAGTGATCTCCCTACCATGGAGATATTTGTGAAGATAAGGTGGAGTCCTCTATAGGAAATGGGGTGACCAAAATTCCCAAGTTGGTCATTTGGATGTTCATGGTGGAGACTTGGGTGACTGAGGTGTCTAAGATCAAAATGGGGACCATCCACACTATATTCCCCTTTGGGTGGGCATTTCGGATGGGGATTTTTCCTAATAGAATCAATAAATAAGATCACACTAATTTTAATGCCCTAACCCAAACCACCAGGTCTGAGATAGAGTGTTACATAACCTCATGCACACCTCCACATACACAAGAGGTTGGCGACTAGGAGTGAGGGTCTATGTCTATCAATGGGGACACTATACCCTATGTATCATGTCATTGATTAGGTAATAATAAATAAAAAACAATACAATAATAAATAAATAATCAGAGTACATACACAAATATAAAGATGGAATACATGATATAAAAATAAATGGGCCCCAAATATGGAAAACCAAACTAGAGTAATAAGTATAGATAAATAAATAAATGATCAGTGGGGTCCTCCAAAATACATTCAGGTCCTCTACCAGCTCCATACCCCTCCTCTTAATCATTCACTATAGGGCCCTTTCCCTTCACTGGTTCTCAAGCTAATAAATCTAAAAGTGCACTGGAATGCCTGAGTAGGGTGTGAGTACAAGACTCGATAGGACACCATCAATTCATCCTTAACACATGTACACATACATAAGGGTGTATAACATGATAATAAATATATGATCACATAAGTAACAATCATACCGAGAATTTGTGTGATAACCAATCTGCAAAAAACCTCAATTGTACCTACCTTGTATCTTTGCTAGAAAATATCAAAACAATCACAGATACGTCACAAACATAGGAGCCAACCTCAAGTTGTTCAATAGTCATAGAGGCCCTAGGCCTCCAGGTTAGATCACATTAAGACAACATACCCTGTCGTTATCTCTCAGGTCAACCGTCATGCCCCACTACTGCCGCACGAGTTCGATCACATATGATCTCCATTCCCCTAGGTCAGGACACATAAGGTCATCATGCCTCATCATCTATCTTGGTCTCTTCATCAAGTCACATGTAGCCTCTAAACATGCTCTCCATCCAGGGCTACCAAACCATGACGGGTCCACCTGTCACTTTGGTACCATGCATAGAATAATAACATAGCATATACCAAAAATAAATCATAATTAGATAGTGTTATCGTATCAAGGAATCACAAGGAAACAGTGGTATCATATTAAGATACATAATGAAATATTGGTATCATATCAAGGCATCATAAGATCAGACGCCAGGAGCCACACATAATCACATGGTCATAAACAAGTAAGCCTTATAGCCACTCACACAACCACATGAAACTCATAACTATCATGGGTCAATCAATCATAAACAACATATCATGAATTCATCATATACATGGCCTCACCATATTAAGGAACTTCCTACTTCATGGTTGTCCATGTCTATGTCAAGGTATGTTGAATATATAGTCACCTGAACCACGCTCACACACCAACTAGGAAATATCTCATTCTATGGGATCCTAGAACTGGTTCCAATCCAAAATGTTATGGGTTCTATAGAATGGAAAAGTGGAACAAAACAAAAGGGGTAAAACAAAACTAACCTAACATCAATCGTCATCAAAAGGAGTCTTCAAGTTTAGTCCAAGGAGGGGTGGTTCTGGAAATTTGAGGGTCTCCATGACATAAGGAAGGTGCTATGATATAGAGATACACTATAAGGGACAACCACGACATAGCATTATACACCCCAATGAAGAGTTTCACTACTACAATGTAGAGAGCACCAGGAATTGACCTCTACGGTGTAGTAGGGATTACTTTGGAATGAAACCACACCAGTTCACTCACTACTATAGTGTAAGGAGGAGAACTATGATGTGGGATCATCTATTTATCCCTTCAAAGCTCTTAGAATAGTGTCAAATGATAAGGGTGGACCATATATGCAGGGGGAACTATAAGAGATTCTATCCACATGAAGACTTCCTATGAATCCTCTTAAAGATACCCTCTTAAAAACCAAAACTCCTTCCCCAAATTAATTTATTAAAATAATTAACACCTGAAGACCACCAGGATAGACCAATTCCTATAAATGATGTAAATAAGAGCTCTGCAGTGGGGTCTAAGTCATTATAGTGCAGCCTCTAATGAACCCAACCTCTGTGGTGAAGCATGTGGTACATCCTATCCTGAATAGTACCACTACACTGTAGTTCCCTTCCTCTGTGTTGTAGCCTCAAATCCACCATAGGACTACAGCTCAATAAAATCACTATGATACAACCTACCTCCTTGTAACGTGGTTATATGTTCTATGGCACTTCCACTCTTGGTTTGTCCAAAAAACTTACCAAACACACACAAAATCTTCTGAAATCTTTCCAAGTCCCACAAGACTTCACCCAAACATGGATCAACTTAAAAACAAGGTATAAATAAGGGAAACAAGTCTTTCTATTAAAGAACAAAAATTTAGGTATTTAAAATTCTCCCCCCCCCTTAAAGAATTATCATCCTTGAGAAGCTTCTTCAGGGTTCTTGTTCAAAAAACTAACGCCACTGAGCTCAAACATTGGTCTCTCCCTCCCTAGTCTGCTCCTAGATTCACCCACACTTCCACCGAACCTAGATGAGTTGTACCATCTTCCCTCAAAGTAATTTCTCAATTTATTCTATAATCTTCACCAAAACCTTCTCATAAGATGCATATGTTCCAACTCAACATCCTCACAGTCTATAACATGCGAAGTTTTAGGTATGTACTTATGAAGCTAAGAAATGCGGAACACCTCATGCATGTTTCGATAACACAGAGGAAGGTCCCAATGGTATGCCACTGTCCCATCTTACTTGGTGATCTCAAAGTGTCCCACAAAATGTGGATCAATATTATCTTTCTTCCTCAGACGTTGGTGAATTAACTGAGGTGCCGCTCTCTAGAAAACCGAACCGCCCATAGAGAACTCCAAAGATCTCCTCCTATGGTCGGCATGTGATCTCTACCTTCTCTAAGAAGTAGTCAACCTCTTCCAAAATAGTTACACTCTCTCAAAGGTCTCTTGTTCCAAAATTATTCCCACAACTACTACCACATTCGTTGCATTCCAACAGAGTGGTGAATGACATGACCCTCCTTATAGAGCCTCATAAGGTGCCATTTGAATCAATTTATGGTAACTATTGTTGTATACAAACTCAAACAAGGCCATATGATCATCCCATGCCTCTACAAAGCTCAAAGAATATCCTATAATATGTGTATAGTACTCTTAGACTATCCATCTATCTAAGGATGGTAAGTTGTGTTCAATCATAGCTGAGTACCTAGGGCCTTCTTCAAGCCCTACCAAAACTGTGACATAAAATGTGTCTCTATTCGAAACAATGTTCAAGGTAACTCTGTGTAGGTGTATGATCTCATGGACATAAAACGACCCCATCTTGGTCACTGAGTGAGTCTCTCAGATCAATAAGAAGTGAGTAATTTCCTTCAGCTAATCAAAAATAAACTAGATGGTTTCATGACTCCTCAGGGTCCTAGTTAACCTCATTAAAAATTCCATCATGAAATTATACCACCTAGTGGTATGGAATTCCTTCATCAATTTCTCACTGACGTAAGTAGGAACTACTACTCCCCCACATATGAGAATAGCTTCTTCATCACTCAATGATGTATCAATGAAAGTAAATTAGGGAAAAACTTGACTATTAAGCCAAGTACATACATAGTTCATGCAAATATGAGGAAGGTAAGAATCAGTATCAAACAAGGTACAAGATTAAATAGATGTGTTCAATACCATACCTTGTATAGTAAAAAGTTACTCATTTCTAGTTGTTGGGGTTTAATCCAATGCATAGACATAGCCTGCCTCAGCTCCATTACCCTATCCATGACTCTCTTAGGTCCCAATCATCTATATTGGCTACTAAAGCCCACAACTTGTCCCATGATTAGATGGCTAAGTCTGTCTCATACCCCCATGAGACCTCGATCATGATGTCTTCAAGAATAAGCACTGCAAATGTCCTATATTTCTTCATCGATGAAATTTTATCTCATTTTTTGGGCATGAAGTGCATTAATTTCCCCACTACCCATAGTTATAGAACTGAGGAACTATTTCCCCTGTATAAGGTACTAATGATCCACTGCTCAACTCTAATTTTCTACCACTATACTAACATGATTATTCTACTATCCTCTTCCTACTATTAGAAGGAACTTTTATAGTAGTGAGAGAAAGCTCAGTCACTAGTCTTCCATGGGATGAAAGTAAATATGCTACCCAGTCCTCCTCTAGTCCCTTATCAAAGTTTAGGGCCTTGTGAAGTACCTAAGTATACATCATTAGGTCAAAGCCCCTGATTTGACATTGGATATTCAGTCGAAGTATGATCTCAAACATTTGAGCCTTCTGCACCTCATTCCTAGCCAAGAAAGGATCAAAGAGAAGTAACTCTGTGAACCGATCTGAGTAAGAAGAGGAATTCATAGAACCCTATTGTAACTCCATGAACTCTTGGGCATGGTCCAGTTTCATCATCTCAGGAAAGTAATACTCAAGAAAAAACTCCTTGAAGGTTTCCCAAGTAAGACCCTCTCATCTCCTAGCCTAGCTCATGGCAGTCCACCGTTTCCTGGAGGATCTTTGGAACATAAAGGTTTCTAGAATTACTCATCCTTCCTCAGGTGTTCGGACCAACTTAAAAATTATCTTGATAAAGTCCAGCCAGTCTTCTGTGTCCTGTGGGCCACCAGTACCCTAAAGTGTTGAAGGATGCTGGGGATGAAAATCTCGAGCATGATCATTCATGGTCCTCTGAGTGGCTCCAACTTGGATGGGAAATATTCAGAAAAGTCCCAGTTGAACAGGATATACATCATAGTTCACCGGTAATGGTATGAGAACATCCTGGGCTACCGAAATAGGAGGTTTTATTAAACATCTCCAAGGTGTCATCTCTAAAATAAAGGTAAATTTTGTAATTTAACAAGTATTATCCAAACTATGGGATCATACAAAGGATTCCCTAGGATTCTACCCTCAACCCAAGGTATAACCCTCCTAGCACTAACCCTTATCTCTATACCTATACATTAACCCCAGTCATAATATATATACTAACATAATAGAATGCTTGGTTCCACTAATTAATTCCAATAAAAATATATCACAGTAGGATGAAAAACACCAATATATCACAAAAATAAGATAAACTATCCCAAACAGATAGAACAAATAAAGGCATTTAATTAAAAAAATAATATACAGCACAACAATAAGTATATATATAGAATGTGAACCTACGTGCCTAGTCATGATGCATGAATGTACCCAAAGTCTCATAAATCACATATCTATATAATTTGCATCACTCAAGGTGAATTTAATCAATAGTGATAGCAAAACATAATTTCCTATTTTATGGAAACTTGGAGGTCCACTATACAGTGTTGGCCAGACACTGTTATAGTTCCCCTGCTTGAGTCCCAACTATCCAATCTCTTGTCTACCCAATCCCAAATCAATGTAAAGAGAAAGATGAGTTAGTGAATCTCAATCATTTGATACCATTTTTTCATTCCCCAACCTAAACCACCAGGTCTGAGCCTGAGTGCTACATGACCACATGTGAACCTCCCTATATACAAGATGCTTCCAACTAGTAGCGAGGGTCTATGTCCATAAACGGGGATATTGTACCCTCTGTATCATTTCATCAAGGAGATAATAATAAATAAATGAAAATAACAACAATAAATAAATAATCAGGTTACATTCAATAATCTAAAGATGGCATACATGACATACAAATAAATAGGCTCCTAAATTGGAAATCCAAACCATAGTAAAAAGTGAAGATAAATAAATAAATGATCAGTGGGGTCCTCTGGAATCCATGTTGGTCCACTACTAACTCTATGCCCCTCCTCTCAACTATCAACCATAGGGACCTTTTCCTTCACTGGATCTCTATCCATGAAATCTACAAGGGCACCAAAATTCCCAAGTATGGTGTGAGTAAAAGGATCGATAAGATACCACCAATGCATCCTTAACATGTGATCACATGAATAAGAGTGTATAACATGATAATAAATATATTTTAATATAAGTAACAATCATACCGAGTGTTTTTGAACTAACCAAGCCACCATAAACCCTGGTTGTACCTACTTTGGTTCCTTTCCGGAAAATATCAGAATGGTCGTGGATACGTCACAAGCGTAAGATCCAACCTCAGGTTGTTCAATATTCATACACGCCCTAGGCCTCTAGGTCATACCACACTGGGCCATCATACCCTATCATTATCTCTTAGGTCAGGTCACATAAAACATCATGCCTCACTTTTTTCGCACAGATTTGATCACATATGATCATCATGCCCCCAGGCCAGGACACATAAGTCCATCACACCACACTACTGTCACATGGGTCCAGTCACATATGATCACCATGATCCTAGGTTGGATCATACAAGGCCATTATGCAACATCGTCTATCTTGATCTCATCATAAAGTCACATCATATGAACATGATCCCCCTTTAGGGATACTGAGCCATGATGGGTCCACCTATCACTTTGGCTCCATGCATAGAATAACATAGCATATACCAAAAATAAATCACAAAGAGATAGTGTTATAATTTTAAGTAATCACAAGGCAAAAGTGGTATCATATCAAAGCATCACAAGGAAACAATGGTATCATATCAAGGAATCATAAGATCAAACATCATGATCCAGACATAATCACATGGTCATAAAAAAGTAGGCCTCATAGCCACTCACACACCCACATGAAAATCATCACTAGGATGGTTCAATTAGGCATAAACAACATATCATTCCAACAACATATACATGGCCTCACCATGATAAGAAAATTCCTACCTCATGGTTTTCAATGCCAGTTTCAAGGTTCATTGAAGATGTCCTCACCTGAACCATGCCCACACACTAACCAAAAAAGATCTCATGCCAAGGAATCCTAGAACCGGTTCTGATCTAACATGTTATGGGTTCTATAGAAAGGAAAAGAGGAATGAAACAAAAAGGGTAGAACCAAACTTACCTGGAATATATCGTCGTCAAAAGGAATCCTCAAGCTCGGTCTAAGGATAGATGGTTCTAGAAATTTGGGGGTCTCCAAAGAGCAAGGCATGGGCTACAATGTGGAGGTGCACTAGAAGGGACCACCACAACATAACATTATACACCAGGGTATAGAGTTGTGCTGCTCTGGTGTAGAGAGAACTAGGAATCAACCTCCACAGTGCAGCAGGGGTTACTTCAGCGTGGAATCAGACTTGTTCATGCACTGCTGCAGTGTAAGAAGATACACTATGGCGTGGATTTATTAGTGCAACCCTTCAGAGATCCTGGAACGATGTCGAATGACAAGCATGGACTGTATATGCAGGGGGACCGTCAGAGGTTCCATCTACATGAAGACTCCCCATAAAGACTCTTAAAAACCAAAACACCTTCCCCGAATCAATATAGTAAAATCATTAACACCCAATGACCACCAGGCTAGACAAGTGCTTGTAACTAATGTGAAGAAAAGCTCTGAGACGTGGTCTAAGTCACTACAGAACAACCTCTAATGAACCCAACCTCCATGATAAAGCTAACAATGCATCCTCTCCTAAATAGTACCACTACAACGCAACTCCTCTCCTCTATGGCAGGGCCTTAAATCCACAATGGGACTATAACGTAGCCATATCACTAAGGTGCAGCCTACCACCCTATGACGTGGCTATATGTACTATGACGCATCCACCTATGGTTTATCTAGAAATATTACCAAACATACCACTACTACAAAATAGACTTTTAACAGCATTGAAATTTATCAACACTTGCAAAAAGCATTGATAAAAGCTACCCTTTATCAGCACTTTTTGTAGCGCTGATAAAGGGTAATCTTTATCAATGTTTTCTTTAACACTAATAAACGATACCCTTTATCAGCGCTTTATTTTTAGCGCCGATAAAGGGTGCCCTTTATCATCGCTTTATTTTTAGTGCTAATAAAGGGATCTTTTATCAGTTCATTTTTAGCGCTGATAAAGGTCCTAAATAAAATGAAATAATTAAATAAATAAAAAATAAAAACGAGTTTATTTTAAAAAAAAATTAACAAAATTTATTAATTAAATAATTATTGATAAAAATGAATAAATTTAATATACTATATATAAATTATAAATAATAATAAATAATATATATTAAATATATCTATATATATAAAATGAAATAATTAAACCAATAAAAATTAAAAATATGTAAATTAAGAAAAATATTAAACATTTCCTTAATTAAATAATTATTGATAATATTAATAATTAGTATATTATATATGTCTGTGTGTGTGTGTGTAAATATATGATTTATATAATACAAAATGTTTATTCTTTACATTAAATAAGTTGTATATTAGTGAAGAATGGTTTATAATTAAAAATTAATATGAATTAAAAATACTAACTAATTGCATCAAGTAATGGAGATAATTTAATGTTGTTTGATTTTTCAATTTAACATATATATCAAATATATGTTATATTATCTCCAATACTATTTTTTGTATTTTCTAGAAAAAACCATTGTATGGATTAGTGGGAACCAGACATACCAAAATCCAAACCATAGTACATCATATACCACAATTCAAAAATATCCACCATGCAAATTAGTTCAAAATTTAAAACCATAATACCCAAAATCATGAAATTTAAAATTTGAAAAAATGTTATGTATTGCGAGTTGGGTCACGCTTCACCTTCTACTTTATATTGGGTCTGCAGCTCAGCCACCATTCCCATCAAATCCATTATCATCATCAACCGTGCCAATCGAGTCCCGTCACCAACCAACACCACCATCATGAGGAACCACCGTCGAGATCTCCATCCTCACTGTCATCGTCACAACCATTTAAGCACCACACCAGTCTTCAGTGACTGTCAAAGTCTGTCGAATCCACCAAAAATCACTAGAACCATGTCTTTGTGAACCATAAACAGTCAAAACACCATAGAGAGAACTCACCTCAACAAAACGAAAAAGCATTAACCTGGAACCATCGTGAAAAACACCAAAAGCCGCCATCAGAACTTCACCGAGAACATAGGGGAAAATACCAAAAAACCAAAACGTTCCCATGATTGTTTCCAATGGAACTTTTGAGATCCTACCTCAGAAAATAGGATTATAAAACATAACATAAATGAAGAAGAAAACTGAATCAGGTCACATGGGGAGCACCTTCAATCGCCAAACCCCACCTCCCAAAACCCCGGGGTAACCACTGCTCTAGATCCAACTTGGAGAGGAGTAGAGGGACTTGAGGTTAGGGTAGGGATTAGAATGGCCAAGGGATTCGAACGATGGCCCCATGGTGAGAATGAACCCAGAAATCAAAAACAAGAATGAGATGACAAAGGAGCACCTGGAAAACCCTCAACTATTATACCACTTAAATAAATATATTTATAAATTTATATTTAATATATTTATACATTTATATATTTATAATTATAAATAAATAAATATTATTTATATAATTATAAATAAATAATTATATATATTTAAATAATTATAAAATTATAATAAATTTATTTAAATAATGAATATAACTACTAAATTTATATTTATATTTATTTATTATATATATATATAATTATATAAACATATATATTGATATAAATATATATAATGATATAAATATATAAATATATAAATATTATTTTTTAAAATAGTATTTATATAATTATAAATAAATAATTATATATTAAAATAATTAAATAATTATAATTAATATATTTAAATAATTAATATATTTACTATATTTATATTTATTTATTAAATATATATATAATTAAGTAAATATATTTACAAAAAAATTATTTATAATTATAATTATAAATCCTTTATCAGTTCTTTTTTAGCACTCATAAAGCTCTATCTTTATTAGTGCTTTTTTGGAAGCAATGATAAAAGTATCCTGATCTATTTAAAGAACCCTAACTAGTCATGATATTCAAAACTTTCCATGGAATCCACCTACTGTCAGTGCTCCTCCTCATCGAATCCAATTTTGAATCAAGGATCAAAGAATTCCAAGTCTTGAAACCAGGTAGAGGCATAATTCCAGGTACTGTAGTAGTACTGTAGTAGGGTTGTGCAGGTACTGTGGCAGATATTGTAGCAGTCAGAATTATTCACCTTGGGCCACCGATTTGGGCTTGGAGTTCTTAAGGCCTTTGAGCCACCCAGGCCTTCATGTCAGTAAGGATTTTGGGTCACCTTTAATGCCTTCGGGCCACCTTAAGGCCTTTGGGCCACATGATCAGTGCAGTTTCCCCAGACAGAATCTACAAAAAAGAGCAGACCCATAGGAGGATTCAGAGCAGGTGCACTCACCAGAGAAGAACTAATGGATTTGGAAGAATGGGAGGGTATGGCTATGCCATCAGGACCGGCCTGTGCTTGCATGGGAAGCTTAGCCAGACGACCATGCGAAGGTGGAGAGTTACTATCACGATGCAAATGCTGGGGAGGGGCAGTTCCTTGTAATTATAGTCTGGTTGAATTCCCTAAGACCTTTGGGTCATGTAATGTCTCTTAAGCCTATGAACCATGTAATCTATAAGCCTACGGGCCTTGTAAGGGTTCCCCTCACCCCTTGAAAGGGGGGTTACCAAAAATCAATAAAAATGAAGGCCTTCAGGCCATTCGGGGTTTTATTCATTTTTTTTTCTAATTATATCTTTATATTCATTATCCATTACTGATTTCCCTTATATAATAAATTTCTAATTAGGATATTCTATGTTTTTTAATTTGTATTGACCATTTAAGGTCTTTTCTTACTTCCTTATAGCGTATTAAGAATTCCATACACTGATTTCATCTTTGTAGCATGTTAAGTTTAAATGTTTTGAACTTCCTTCCATGGAAGTAACACACAAAAAGTGTTTGCTAAAATTCCACATGTGGTTTTTATTTAATAAATCAAAATGGATTTAATGTAATGATTTCTTGAATTTGAGGTGCGGTTTGTTTGGGTTTTTTCTATTTTGAAGCTTTAGTGGCATTACATAAAGATTTTTATTTTATGTTAAGTGTCATGAATTTTATCTCTTTGTTTTTTTCTTGATATCCTATATGAACATCCACACACACACACACACACATATATATATATATTAATTTTGACATCTACATGTATATATATATGAACATGTTATTTCATGTATATATGCATGTATGTAGTTATATGAAATATAGATAGGATCCATTCAATAAAGTAGGTGATAATTTTTTTATTGGTTTCAAAAATGCATTCCAAGAGAGACTAATACTGTGTGTTTTTTAAAATTGTTACTTTGAGGCGTGTTTGGAACTTTTTAAAATTAATTTTATTATCACTTTGTTGTTTTGAATAATATTTAAAGAAATAAATTTTTTATTGAAAATTAGTAGTAGTATCAAGTGTTATGACCTTGTTGGTACCATGAAATGGTTTTTATAAAAATTTATCACCATCTACGGAAGTTCTCTATATTAGTTTTGATGAGGTAATGTTTTCATTCTTTTAAATACATAGATCATATTGATGGATGTTGGAAGGATTTTTGAATAGACGTGTTTGGGTTATGTTGATTGTTGATTGATATTTTTTCTGAAAAGGTGACCATACCTCCCATTACTATCATTATAAGAATTGTATGCATCTTAGTGAGGGATGAGAGATAATTACAATGTAGTCCCAATTAGATTGTATGGGTCCCCAGTTATATAAAAGTACATATGGGTGTTTAATAAGTTAGGGTAGTTATGGGCCTCTAGTAGGTTATAAACAAAGGAACTCATCATCATGCTTATAGGTGGTTCCCACCAAGTTTGTCCGGAGTCACCTCACGGGGTGTTTTGAATTTCCCAAGATTAAATATTATTTATTTATTATTGTTTACATGTATACTATTTTTAAATAACTTCACATTTAATATTGATCCATTATAATGTGACCTATTTTTATATTTTTTATTTGGTTGTATTGATTGGTTTATTTTTCTAAAAAATGTTTTATTTTATTATTATATAGTATTCTCCATGAGTATGGTTATAAAAAGGAATATTCAAGAACCCTAGAATATTTGTAGAGTCTATAAGTATCATCATTCAATAAAATGTTAGTTATTAAGGTGAAAATATTTATTAAGAGGAGTTATAAAGATTAATGATATTTTATATACCATTAATATTAAATGTAATAATTACTTAGGTTGTTACATCACTTGTTCGAAAAAATAGAATCGAGGTTATCAAATTCTATATATGTTGGAATAATTATTAGAAAATATTTTCAAGTATTCATCATTTTAGGTCTACATGTATTGGTTCCACCCCTAAGAGTCTTTGATTTCCACCCATGCATATGAAGTAAATATTTATTAAAATGTTTTATCAATACATTTGTATATCTTATAGTTGATTAAATGAGAGTTTATTATTCATTTTTATCATATTTGGGTTTCTTATTACTCCTTAATTGTCTACATTATATTTTCATTTGTTTAGGGGATTTAAGAAAGACTTGATGGATCATTTTAATATAGGTTGGAGTAGTCTTTGTTAGAGAATTGAAATTATTAAAATTGGGATTTATCCTATAAATATAGAATTCATATAGGCCCTAAGGATTCATATATCATAACATGTCCCTACCGAGACCCCTTGAATCATAAAAAAGAATGTATATTCCCCCACAAATTTCACCTTTAACAGAACACAAGGTAATAACTAGTTCCAATGTTGTAATTATCACAAATGGGAGGCATTACCCGTTTTAGAGAACAAAATGGAGTATAATTTTCATCCTCATCAGATTCATCTCCCAAACAATATTTGTTTCTTGAGACTCATCCCCTATCTCATTTATGTTTCTTGAACTAATCTGAGCAGTATTCATCCCATGGATGACTACTTCTTAAAGAATTTCATGCAACATAGGTGTATGCCCACAAGACATGGAGGATGAGTCTCAAACAAAAAAATGAAATAATAACTATTCAAGAGATAAAGATGATGAGGATGATAGTTGTCTATAACTTTCATCTTTAGATGAATTCAGTGGATAAAACCTACCATAGTGGAGTAATTCTTTTCTTAAATTCAATTAACCATTTTCTTCGAATCATACTGAAATTAATTGAAACAATAAAATGATGGGTTTCTCTTATTATAATTATCTATAACTTTCTCCTTTAATAATGAATATCTTATGTTTATTTTTTATTTATTATAAAAAATGAATATTTTATGTACCCAATAGAATAGATATGAATCGAAAATGGATGAATGCTAATCATTTGACAAAAGAGTATGAATATAGAGTTGAAGAGTTCATCAAGTTTACAATAAAGTATGCATACGACCCTTCTCAAATCCTTTCTTCACTTTTACATTGTTGTTATTCAAGACAAATTAGTCTAGAAGAGTTGGGAGAACATTTTATTTGTCATGGAATAGATAAGAACTATAAATATTGGACTAAACATGGGGAAAAACTGAATGCATTCACTGATTGGGGTGATACTGCGGTTTATGGATCATTTGATATGAATACCAGTGTAAATGATGATGGAGATCACATAGAAGAAATGAAAATGGAAATTGAAGGTGACCTTTGTGATTATCAAAAGTTGTTTTAGAAGTTAAATATTTTTGTTAAGAGACCATTGTATATCAGTTGTACTAAATACACAACATTTTCAGTTGTATTGAAGTTATATAATTTGAAATCTAGAAACAGATGGAGTGAAACCAGCTTTAAAAAACTACTTGGTCTCCTGAATGATATGCTACCAGAAGAAAATGAACTACCATGTTGAAAATATGATACTAAATAAATACTATGTTCAATAGGCATGATCTCTAAAAAATTAAATTCTTGTCCAAATAATACCATGTATCACTCATAAAATGCCCAAAGTGTGGTGTAGATTGATACAGGAAAAAAGAGAATCAAGTCCTTAAAAAGTTTTATAGTGCTTTCCTATCATTCCATAGTTTAGAAGTCTATACAGATTTTAGGAAACTATGATATAATTGACATGGTATGAAGGTACAATAATTAAATATAGGAACAAACATAATCCAACAGATTCTCCTCAATGGAAGAAATTTGATTACAAGTATCCTAAATTTGGAAATGAGCCAAGAAACTTTCATCTTGTGTTATCTATAGATGGAATAAATCATTTTAGTGTACAGAGTAGTACTCATAGTACATAGACTGTCATGTTGGTAAATTATAACTTTCCTCCATGGTCATTCATGAAGCATAAATACATTATGCTTTCTCTGCTTATATTTGTACCAAAGCAACTGGTAATGATATTGATGTCTATTTGGATCCATTGATTGAAGATCTGAAATTGATGTAGGATACATGTGTTACAATGTATGATGCTCATAGAAGTGAAGAATTCACATTGAGGTCCACATTTTATGGGACAATAAATGACATTACAGCTTATGTAAATTTATCAGGCTATAGGATTAAAGAAATTTTGGGGTGTCCCATTTGTGACGAATGAACACACTCAATTCGATTGAAACATTACTCGATGATTGTGTTTTATAAAATTATAATTTTTTGCCTCGAAGACATAAATACCGATCATGGACTACATCATTTGATGGGAATATTAAACAAGGTACAATATCATCTCCACTAATGGGTGATAAACTGTTTGATAAAGTAAAAGATATTGACATTGTTTTCGATAAACCATTTTCAAAAAACCTTATGAAATCATGTTAGAATAAGTGATCAATTTTATTTGAATTGTCATATTAGAATTGTTTGTATGTCAGACATTTTCTTGATGTCATACATGTAGAAAAAAATGTATTTGATAGTGTTATTAGAATATTACTAAATGTTCCTGGAAAAACTAAATATGAAATCAAGGCTAGATTGGACATGATTGACATGGGGATAAGGGAAGAGTTGGCATAGGTGAAGGGTAAAGGAAAGACTTTTCTTCCTCCAGCAGCTTACACTCTATCCAGATGAAAAAAATTCAATTTTTTTATTTTATTAAATAGTATAAAAGTTCCAGAGGGATATTCTTCAAATATCAATAATGTCATACAAATGACTAATTTGAAGTTACAGGGACTAAAATCACACAAATATCATGTTTTGATGTAAGATTTGATGCTTGTTGCTTTCCATTGCATCCTACCTAAAAATGTATGACATACATTAACCAAACTCTAATTCTTTTTCAAATCCATGTGTAATAAATCTGTAGTCCCGATGAAGTTTCCAATCATGAATAAGGAGGTTTCAGTAATATTATGTGAATTATAGATGTTATTCCCACCACCATTCTTTGATATAATGGTCCACCTAAGGGTTCACTTGGCTAAAGAGGTTCAACTATGTGGTTATTTCCATTAAATATGAATGTACCCCATTGAAAGGTATGTAAAGATTTTGAAAGGGTATTTAAAGAATCGATTTTGGCCAAAATTTTGTATTGCAGAACAATATATTGTTGAAGAAGCTGTTGAATTTTTTATCGATTACCTATCAGATGTTGAAAACATCAGTCTCCCAAAGTCTTGTAACAGTGGATTCCTTATGGGAGAATGGATTTATGAAAGAGATGTTTTTACAATTACCTTGACAGAGTTGTAGCAATCACACCTTTACATTTTACATAATAGTGAAGATGTTGATCCATACATTGAAGCCCACAAAGAAATTCTTAGAGATTTGAATCCCTCAAGGGATAAAGGATGGATATCAAATAAATATAATCAATAGTTTATAGGATGTTTTCAAGATAAAAGTTATAAGGATTTATTTGAAAATATGAATTCAATTATCGAATGACTTTGATGGCTATCCAGGTGACTGAATGAAAATGCTATATCATACACTAGTTTTGTAATCAATGATTATACCTTCTATACAAAAGAACACGATGAATCCAGTACGATGAAAAATAGTGGTGTTATTATTATGGAATAAGTGATGCACAAATGTGGTTCCAAGGATAGAAATCCAATTTATAAAAATATGTCATATTTTGGCATCATCGAACATATATATGAGTTGGATTGTACAACATTCCAAGTGATGAGTTTCCATTACAAATGGGTTGACAATAGGAGTGTAATGAAATTTGATGAAATGGGATTTGTGAAGATGAATTTCAGTATGAAAGGGGAAAAAGACGAGTCATTTGTAATGTAATCACAAGAAATTCAAGTATTTCATGTCTCAGATCCAACAAACAAGAATTGGTCGATTATCTTGTTATTAACTAAAAAAATGTTAGATCAGATGAAAATTCAATCAAAGATGACCCTTTCATTGGGAGATCATAGTAAATTCATGTCAGTCCCAATATAGACAATGTCTTGTACATTATAGGGGACCATAAATAGAGGATTTTGATTCTTGATAGAAGATTAAAATCCCTAAAACCTTTAAAAAATAGAGTTCAATGATAAGGTAAAAGTGTTTGTTAATATACTATGTTTTTCCTCATAATATTGTATGTTCTCTACTACATTAACATAATCTAAATTAAATGTTTGAATACTCATATAGAAAATTGCTTCTACACGTGATGATGTTACCAATCCTATGGAAGAATAGACTATAGCGAAGGATCCCCTTTGGGAATATGTAAAGGTAATGTTATGATATACTTTATCTATTTTATTGAAAATTATATAATGAAACAATGATTTAATTTTCATTATTCCTTGAAAAGTTCATTTATTTTAGAAGATTTATTTCCATCTTTCATTTCTTTCTGCACAAAAACTTCCAAAGACTTCTTCTCCCTCAAAACCTTTTCACCCATGCAGTGTGGGCATTTATCACTTTCCTTTAAGTTCCCTCCACTGCATTTGCAGGAAGAGCAGTGCCGCTACCTCTTCTTAATCACAAAGGTAGTCTTCATGTTTGAAAAATAAATTCATTATTCATAGAATTAATTTATTGTCTTATATTTGTGTTTAATTTATTTATTTTTAGTATTAATCATATAATAATTATTTTCTTATATAGGTGGGTTCCTTTTTTTGAGTTGGGGTGGTTTGTTAAAAGTTTCTCATGCTCGTGATAGATTGGACATCGAGGCTTCAAATAAGATAATGATAACAAAGAAATGGGTCAAGAATGTATACAACCATAATTAAAATGTGAATTCCTACTACTTATTTAATTAATTTTTTCATCATTTTATCTACTATTAGTAAGTTAATTTCCTTATCATTTTTATTTAATACTTATTTAGTTTTATTCAAATGTCTTTTGAGAAGTCATATTTTCATAGTTCATTTATTTTAGAATATTTATGTCCATCATTCATTCTTTTCTTCACCAAAAATTTCATAGAATTCTTCTCCCTCAAAACCTTTTCACCCTTATAGTGTTGGCATTTTTCACTTTCCTTTAGGTTCCCTCCACTACCCTTGCAGGAAGAGCAATGATGATGTGTCTGCTCAATCACAGAGGTAATATTTGTGTTTTCACAGTAAAATCATTATCCATGGAATTAATATATTGTTTCATATTTATTTTTAATTTATTTCATTTTATTATTACTCACATAAAAATTATTTTCTTATACAGGTGGATTCTTTTGTTCGAGTTGGGGGGTTTTTTTTTTGAAGATTCTCATTCTTGTGAGAGATTTGACTTAGATACTACAATTGAGATAATGAAAACAAGTAAATGGGTCAAGAATGTATACAAACATCACGAAAAGGTGAATTCCTACTACTTATTTATTTAATTTTTTCATCATTATATCTACTATTTGTAAGTTAATTTCCTTATTATTTTTATCTAATACTTATTTATTTATTTTCAAAGATCTTTTGGGAAGTCATATTTTTCTTTTAACTATCTAAAATAAACTAAAAAATAGATAACAAGTTCCTTTCTACCAATTTTACCACACTTTCCATTGGATTTCTTTGTTCAACCACCAACACTGCATATTGAGTCGATAATCTTAGCTGAAAAACCTTTTTCGGGTAAGAAAATTGACTCAATATGAAATTTTGGTATTTTTAAAAATAAATCCGATGGAAATCATGGTAAAATTTGAATTTGGATTTTTTTGAGACTTTAGGAAATGTAGGAATCGTCTTCACCTCAATCTGACACACAATGTGAACGGTATGACTCCAAGTGCTTCTTTTTATTTAAAATTGACATTAATTTTAGTAAAAAAGACAATTGACATAATCAAAATTGAGAAAACAAATTCATATTATTTTAATAATTTAGTATAATGATTCATAAATCATTTTTTGTGTAGGAATCAACTCATCTTGATCTGATACACAATGTGCCCAGTATGACTCAAAGTGTCCATTATCAGTTTAAAGTTGCCATTTTAATTTAAAATATTGTTACTCAATGAAAACCAAGAAAACACACTTGGATTTTCTTGATAATTTAGGAAAATGATTCGTAATTCATTTTTGATGTGCAGTAATCAATATCACATCAAACCAACATATGATGTGACCGGTATGACTCAAAGCGTGTGTTTTCAGTTTGAAATGAAATTTTAGTAAAAAAGACATGTGATGTACTCAAAACTAATAAAACACATTATGATTTTTTTTATACTTTAGTAAAATGATCTATAAGTCATTTAGGATGTTTATGAATCATCTTCACATTAATCTGACACACGGTGTAACCAGTATGACTCCAAGTGTGTCTTTTTATTAAAAATTGACATTAATTTTATTAAAAAAACTGACATACTGAAAACTGATAAAATGCATTCATATTATTTTATACTTTATGATAATTATACATAAGTAATTTTTTATGTGTATGAATCAACCTCACCTCAATCTGATGCATGATGTATCCGGTATGACTCAAAGTGTCCGTTGTCAGTTTAAGATTGGAATTTTAGTTCAAAAAGTGTCATTCATTGAAAACCAAGAATATTTACTTTTATTGTCCTGATAATTTTAAAAACCAATTCATAAGTCATTTTTACATGTAGGAATTAGTATCACATCAAACTGACACACGATGTGATCGATATGACTCAAAGTGTGTGTTTTCAGTTTAAAATGACATTTTAGTAAAAAAGAAAAGTAGCGTACTCAAAACTAAGAAAAAACATATGGATTGTTTTTATACTTTATTAAAATTATCCATAAGTCATTTGGGACATGTAATATTTACTCACACCTTAATATGATGTATGGTGTGACCAGTATGACTCCAAGTGTCTCTTTTTATTTAAAATTGACATTAATTTTAGTAAAAAATAAAACTAACATACTCAAAAATGAGAAAATGAATTTGTATTGTTTTGGTAATTTAATAAAATGATCCATAGGTCATTTTTGATTTGTTGGAATCTTTTGCATCTCAATCTGATACACGATGTGCCCGATATGTCTCAAAGTGTCTGTTTTCGGTTTAAATTTGACATTTTAGTTAAAAAAGAATCACTCACTAAAAACCAAAAAAATGCTCCTATATTGTATTGATAATTTAGGAAAACAATTCATAAGTTATTTTTTTTATGTAGGAATCAGTCTCACATTAAAGTTACATATGATGTGACTAGTATGAATCAAAGTGCGTGTTTCCAATTTAAAATGATATTTTAGTAAAAAAGACAAGTCTCATACTTAAAAATAAAAAACAAATTCGTATTTTTTTATAATTTAGGAAAATTATAAATAATTCATTTAGGACATGTAGTAATCATCCACACCTCAATATGACACACGGTGTGACCGGTATGACTCCAAGTGCGTCTTTTTATTTAAAATTGACATTAATTTTCATAAAAAAGACATCTGACATACTTAAAACTGAGAAAACGAATTCATATTGTTTTGATAATTCAGAAAAATGTTCCATAAGTAATTTTTGATGTGTAGGAATTAGACTCACCTTAATCTAATACATTATGTTCCATGTATGACTCAAAGTTTCCATTATTAGTTTAAAATTGAGATTTTAGTTAAAAAAGTGTCACTCATTGAAAATTGAGAAAACATGCTTAGATTGTATTGATAATTTATGAAAAAAAAATTCATAAGTAATTTTTGATGTGTAGGAATTAGTCTCATTTCAAACAGACACACGGTGTGACCGGTATGACTCAAAGTGCATGTTTCCATTTTAAAATGACATTTTAGTAAAAAAGACAAGTGGCATACTGAAAACTAAGCATACACATTGGTATTATTTTGATACTTTAGTAAAATAATTCATAAGTTATTTGGGACATGTGGGAATCATTAAAGCCTCAATTTGATGCATGGTGTGACTAGTGTGATTCCAAGTGTGTCTTTTTATTTAAAATTGACATTAATTTTAGTAAAAAAGACAACTGACATACTCAAAACTAAGAAAACGTATTCAGATTGTCTTGATACTTTAGAAAAAAAATCTATAAGTAATTTTTGATGTGTAGGAATATTAATCACCTCAATTTTATACATGATGTGCCTATTATGACTCAAAGTGTCTGTTATCATTTTAAAATTAACATTTTAGTTCAAAAAGTGTCACGTACTGAAAACCGAGCAAACAGACTCGGATTGTCTTGATAATTTAGTAAAATGATTCAGAAGTAATTTTTGACGTGTAGGAATCAGTATCATGTCAAAGTGACAAATGATGTGATTGGTATGACTAAAAGTGTGTGTTTCCAGTTTAAAGTGACATTTTAGTAAAAAAGAAAAGTGACGTACTCAAAACTAAGAAAATGCATTTTGGTTGTTTTGATACTTTAGGAAAATGACCCATAATTCATTTGGGACATGTAAGAATCATCCACACCTCAATCCAACACACGGTGTGGCCAGTATGACTCCATGTTCATCTTTACAATATATACATGTCATTTTAGTTTAAAATGTGCATCACATCGCCAAAACTGAGAAAATAATCCAAGATTGTTTTCTCGTCATTATATCTACTATTACATAATCAATTTACTTATCATTTTTATCATATACATATTTAGTTAATTTTCATTTAGATAATGATTTAAGACGAATAAGAAATGGTGTGACATGAAAAAATCAATGGTAACTCAATCTGATACATAGTGTTCCTGGTATGAATCAGAGTTTAGATTAAAATTAACACTTTCTATTAATTTATTTCTTTATATTATTACTATCATAAGATTTTTTTCTTATAAAGGTGAATTATTTTGCTCGAGCAGTGGTGGGTTGTTCGAAAATACCATGAGTCAAGGTCAGGATCAAAAGACAAAGGAATATTGATGTTTTTTAATGTATGTAATAATTTTTACCTATGTAATTATATAAGCCAATGTTTTAAATGTCTATAATATAGTGTTTTTTCCTTGTATTTGTGTTCTGAATTTTATTTCATTTTAATTCTCTATCGGTACTTGATTTTTTTGATTTCTAGTGGTGTTTCTAGTGCTGCAATGTGTTGTTATAGCACACTGCACAGGTGATAAAGTGTGGTGTTACAACACATTGTATTATGCCCCTTTATCAGTGATTTTATAAGCACTGATAAAGGGGTCCTTTATCAACATTAAATAAAAGCACTGATAAATGTTTTCATTTAACAGTGCTTCTAAAAGCACTGATAAATGTTTTCATTTAACAGTGCTTCTAAAAGCACTGATAAAGGACCCCTTTATCAGTGCTTTTTTTAGTGCTGGTAAAAGACTAGGGGTTTTAATCATGCTTTGGTAGTCAGTGCTTTTCTAGCACTGATAAAGGCCATTTTTAGTGTTTTAAAGGTTTATTTTTTAGTAGTGAACACAAAATCTTCATCAATCTTCCCAAGGCTCGTGATACTTCACCCAAACATGGACCAACTTAAAAAATGTGGAAATAATGGAAATAATTCTTTCCATTATGGAAAAAATCTAGGGCTTTACACCGATGCTAGTATTCCTTAGGAATTTTTTCTTAGACCATAGTGAGTTCCATTCCATAGAGTTTTCCTTGGTTAATCCTGGCCAACCCTTCTAAAAAGTTTTATTTAATTATTCCACCCTTTCTCTATTAAGAGGCTTTGGGTACCCTTTTTCTCCTCTTTCTGGACTAAAATCCTTCCTCACATTCCCTTATCTTTCTTCTATAAGATTTAGTGATTTCTCTCTTGATTCTTGGTGGAATTGATAGTCGTTCATTTTATAGAGATCTATAGGTAAGTTTATCCTTTTCTTTTCATCCTTTCTCAGTTTCATTAGTTTCCTAGCAGTCTCATGTTGTTTATGTGTATTTGTTTCCTAGTTCTATGGGTTTGTCTAGTTATTTAATTATTGGGATTTGGGATCAAATCATTAGCTATCATTCAACTAGTGGGATTCCATAAGTCCATAGTAGGTGGTCTCTAAACTATCCCTCAAGTCATTTTTAAGTGTGTGCATTTTCTGGTCACACCGACCTACCATGCATTCAACCAAGAAATTAATTGTATATCTTAATTCTTGGAATTTTAATTTAATAATGTTATTTGATTTTATAATGATCCCTAAATGAAAGGTAATATAATAGGGTTACTTAGAAATAGTCTTTTCTATGAGTGCAATGAATTAAGTGGTGAAACCAAAAATAGTTGTCTTGAATTATAAATGGGAAGTAGTGAATGATTAATGATTCCTTTTTTAAATTGGTTATGATAGATAGTAAATAGAATGAAAATTATTTTTTTAGAATGTTAAATGGTTGATAATTAATTATAAATGTATGACCTTTATTGAAAAATGAAACTGGTAATGGTTTTTTCTGAAATGAAATCATAAATGATAAATAGTAAATGATGTTTTACAAAATGGTATTGAATAATTTCATCTAGAAAGGATGGTGTTTCCTTGGGGTGGTTCTTCTATAATTCTGAATATGGTGATACCTCCAGTTAGATTCTTAGGTTCTGAGATGGCCAAATTTCTCCATGTGTTATTCATGTTTTGAGATGGCTATATTTCCCCATGTGTTATTCATGTTCCATGATGAGTATATTTCCTCAGATATTTTTCATGTTCTGGGGAAGGGTATATTTCCCCTAGATGGATGCTTATATTCATAGAAATAAATCACTAGATAAGGTAGGTATGGTCAACCCTGGTTGTCATTGTGGAACCCAAGAATCAACAGTGTTTTTAATTCATTTATTTATACTTAATTCATTTATTATTTTTGAACATCAGTATGAACTTACCACTACTACAAATACGGGCATTAACAACGCTAAAAACGGGCTTTAACAGCGCTAAAAAAGCGTTGTAAAGCTCTGCACTGATAAAGGGTGTACCCCTTTATCAGCGCTTCATTAGCGCTGATAAATGCCCTCTCTGCTGCTATGATAAATCTGCAGCAGCACACCCGAACACCTGCAAAAAAAAATCAGCATCTCAATAAGCTAATTAAAGCAAGTATACCCATACAAATAAACCAAAATTAATTTTACAAGTGCTGAACTTTTACCAAGCATGTCACAAGGAACGTGTCGACATTATAAAAATATAGTTTGACCAAGTCCTACCCCATATACATCAAGACACATTGATCCTCAAGTATTAAAGCTTGATCAACCATACCTACTTCATCCAATGTTAGGGTTTCTCTGAGTATATCATAGGAACCACAAAAAACATATAATATACCATGGTCTCCCCACTATATACATAATTATCATTGACCTCCAATATGTGAGTTTTATTTATACTCCATCATGGAAATCCACTTATGGGAGTTTTCTCATCGAGGGAATACCCTCAACAGTATCTTAGACCACCCATATGTGTTCTTCCAATTCTGAGGCATAAGACCTACAAGGATCTCATCCCTATACTATAGGAGTACCCTTATTTAGGGAATAATACTAAGAAGCATATATTCTTTACCATATGGGAGTATTATCATCCAAATAATAATCCCTAGAAGCATATCAACCCTCCAATATGGGTGTATTCTCATTTGAGGCATAATCTATATAATCATCTCAGCCCTCCCCTATGGGATTATTTTCATTTAGTGAATATTCCTGATAAGAATATCATCCCACTCCTATGGTTGTATTCTCATCTGGGGAATAATACCTATATACATCTCATCCCTCCCCTATGAGAGTATTCTCATATAAGGAATAAGACCCATAAGCATATCCACCCTCCCATATGGGAGTATTTTCATCCAGATATAAGCCCATAAGTATCATAGACCCAAAAACATGATCACCCTAGTATACCAGGCCAACCATGACTTGATATATATGAGGCCCCTGATAGATCACATTCCATGACCCCCTATTTAAATACCCTTTATAATATATCACATAAATAATCACTCTAAAAAACATGACTCAAACACATATAAACCTATCCAAAAATCACTAATACTCTATGAGAATTTCCATTAATTCATAAAAACTCATGTCCATTACTATATAACAATCCTATATATATATATATATAAATTATTATGAGTGTTCATATGAAAAATCCACCCTGACAACATGGATAGACTCCCAAGAGTGTGACCCATCTGGTTACAACCCTAACAAGCTCAACACATTGACTCTAGTACCTAATAAATACCCATAATTGAATTTACCCATTCCCATGGATGCATTCTCACTAGGGACAACAAGTTATTATTGAACCTACTAGGGTCCCCTAAGTCATCACATAACAAGTCACCCCATTTGGGGTTCTTGATCTTAATAATAACCCTTGGTCCAACGTCAATATCTTGGTGGTAAAACATCCCACAACCCAATCTCTAATATATCCTATCCTCACAAGCCAAATATGGATATTATCATAAAGGAGATGACCTCAAGTCCATTTCCTTCATAAGTTACTCTAAGTTGAATTGAACACCCAACCTATCTACCTCCTCAAGTCACAACCTAGTCCCTTTTTCTTGGGGCTGTCCCAAGATACTCCATTAGAGGAACTTGGAAATCACATTCCATTTCCTCCAACCATTCTCATGACCCTCTTCTAGTTCTAATACCAAGTCTCACTCCTAGGATACCATCATATTTAATTAATAGAGGAAAAAGGCTCTATAATAAATTGATTCCCTTGAATCACCTCTTAAAAGTACTAAAAAATACTTTAACGATTACACAATCATGATCTACATAGAAAAATACTAAATATGGACTCTCATTTTTCACAATTCTGAATCTAGGGTGAAAAATCACCCTGAATCCTCAAATGTGTAATAAGGGAATAGTACAGGACATGTACCTTGAGTAAACGGTGTATACTCTAAAATATCCAGCCAATATATATAATTTAACATGACATATGTACAATAACGTTCTATTCATGTACTACTACATGATTTGTGTTTTTTAAATTAACTTCCATGTGATCGGGATTTCCCAAACAGAAACCCCTACAATCAGCTTGATAGCGGTCACACCGTGCCTCGGATTGAGGCGAGGTTGACTCTTATACGTCACCAAGGAACCTTGGATCGTTCTCCTAAAGGATCAAGGCAATCCTAATGCGTTTGGTCAGATTTCTGTAGGTCAGTTGTTGTTTTCACTTAAAATCATGTCCATTTTAAACAAAAGAGAGACCATTTTAGTGATAGCGATCACACTGTGCCTCAGATTGAGGTGGGATTGACTCATACACGTCACCAAGGACCCTTGGATCGTTCTTATAAAACATCAAGGCAATCCGAATGCGTTTGGTTGGATTTCTGTAGGTCAGTTGTTGTTTTCACTTAAAATCGTGACCATTTTAAACAAAAGAGAGACCTTTTGAGTGGTATCGGCCACACTGTGCCTCAGATTGAGGCGGTTATGACTCGTACACATCACCAAGGACTCATGGATCGTTCTCCTAAAGGATTAAGGCAATCCGAATGCGTTTGGTTGGATTTTCGTAGGTCAGTTGTTGTTTTCACTTAAAATCGTGTCCATTTTAAACAAAAGAGAGACCCTTTGAGTGATAGTGGTCACACTGTGCCTCGGATTGAGGTGGGGTTGACTCATACACATTACCAAGGACCCGTGGATCATTATCCTAAAGGATCAAGGAAATCCTAATGCGTTTGGTCAGATTTTCATTGGTTAGTTGTTGTTTTCAATTAAAATGGTGTCCATTTTAAACAAGAGAGACCCTTTGAGTGATAGCGGTCACACCATGCCTTGGATTGAGACTGGATTGACTCGTAAACGTCACTAAGGACCCTTTTCTCGTTCTCCTAAAATATCAAGGCAATCCGAATGCGTTTCATCAGATTTTCGTAGGTCAGTTGTTGTTTTCACTTAAAATCGTGTCCATTTTAAACAAAAGAGAGACCCTTTGAGTGATAGCGGTCACACCATGCCTCAGATTGAGGCGGGGTTGACTCGTACACATCACCAAGGACCCGTGGATCATTCTCCTAAAGGATCAAGGCAATCTGAATGCGTTTGGTTGGATTTTAATCGGTCAGTTGTTGTTTTCAATTAAAATGGTGTCCATTTTAAACAAGAGAGACACTTTGAGTGATATCGGTCACACCATGCCTCGTATTGAGGCAGAGTTGACTCGTACACATCACCAAGGACCCTTGTATCGTTCTCCTAAAAGAACAAGGCAATACGAATGCGTTTGTTCAGATTTCTATAGGTCAGTTGTTTTTTTCACTTAAAATCGTGTACATTTTAAACAAAAGAGAGACCCTTTGAGTGATAGCGGTCACACCATGCCTCGGATTGAGGCAGGGTTGAATCATACATGTCACCAAGGACCCTTGGATTGTTCTCCTAAAGGATCAAGTCAATATGAATGCGTTTGTTTGGATTTCCGTAGGTCAGTTGTTGTTTTCACTTAAAATCGTGTTCATTTTAAACAAAAGAGAGACCCTTTGAGTGTTAGCGGTCACACCGTGCCTCAGATTGAGGTGGGGATGACTCATACAAGTTACCAAGTACCCGTGGATCGTTCTACTAGAGGATCAAGGCAATCCAAATGCTTTTGGTCGGATTTCCGTAGGTCAGTTGTTGTTTTCACTTAAAATTGTGTCCATTTTAAACAAAAGAGAGACTCTTTGAGTGCTAGCGGTCACACCGTGCCTCGGATTGAGGCAAGGTTGACTTGTACACATCACCAAGGACCATTGGATCGTTCTTATAAAAGATCAAGGCAATCCTAATGTGTTTGGTTAGATTTCCGTAGGTCAGTTGTTGTTTTCACTTAAAATTGTGTCCATTTTAAACAAAAGAGAGACCCTTTGAGTGTTAGCGGTCACACCATGCCTCGGATTGAGGCGTTGTTGACTCGTACACATTACCAAGGACCCGTGGATCGTTCTCCTAAAGTATCAAGGCAATCCGAATGCATTTGGTCAGATTTCCATAGGCCAGTTGTTGTTTTCAATTAAAATGGTGTCCATTTTAAACAAAAGAGAGACCCTTTGAGTGATAGTGGTCACACCGTGCCTCGGATTGAGGCAGGGTTGACTTTTACACGTCACCAAAAACCCTTGGATCATTCTCTTAAATAATCAAGGCAATCCGAATGCGTTTGTTTGGATTTCCATAGGTCAGTTGTTGTTTTCACTTAAAATCTTGTTCATTTTAAACAAAAGAGAGACCCTTTGAGTGATAGCAGTCACACCGTGACTCAGATTGAGGTGGGGTTGACTCGTACACGTCACCAAGGACCCATGGATCGTTCTCCTAAAGGATCAAGGTAATCCAAATGTGTTTGGTCAGATTTCCGTAGGTCATTTGTTGTTTTCAATTAAAATGGTGTCCATTTTAAACAAAAGAGAGACCCTTTGAGTGATAGCGGTCACACCGTGCCTCAGATTGAGGCTGAGTTGACTTATACATGTCACCAAGGACCCTTGGATCGTTCTCCTAAAGAATCAAGGCAATCCGAATGCATTTGGTCAGATTTTCATCGGTCAATTGTTGTTTTCAATTAAAATGGTGTCCATTTTAAATAGAAGAGACCCTTTGAGTGATAGCGGTCACACCGTGCCTCGGATTGGGGCGAGGTTGACTCGTACACATCACCAAGGACCATTGGATCGTTCTCCTAAAGGATCAAGTCAATCTGAATGCGTTTGTTTGGATTTCCGTAGGCCATTTGTTGTTTTCACTTAAAATCGTGCTCATTTTAAACAAAAGAGATACCCTTTGAGTGTTAGTGGTCACTCCGTGCCTCGGATTGAGGGGGGGATGACTCTTACACATCACCAAGGACCCTCGGATCATTCTCCTAAAGGATCAAGGCAATCCAAATGCGTTTGGTCATATTTACGTAGGTCAGTTGTTGTTTTCACTTAAAATCTTTTCCATTTTAAACAAAAAAGAGACCCTTTGAGTGATAGCGGTCACACCATGCCTCGGATTGAGGCGGGGTTGACTCGTAAACGTCACCAAGGACCCTAGGATCGTTCTTATAAAAGATCAAGGCTATCTGAATGCGTTTGGTCAGATTTCTGTCGGTCAGTTGTTTTTTTCAATTAAAATGGTGTCCATTTTAAACAAAAGAGATACCCTTTGAGTGATAGCGGTCACACCGTGCCTCGGATTGAGGCGGGGTTGACTCGTACACATCACCAAGGACCCTTGGATCGTTCTTATAAAATATGAAGGCAATATTAATGCATTTTTTCGGATTTCCGTCGGTCAGTTTTTGTTTTCAATTAAAATGGTGTCCATTTTTAAAAAAAGAGAGACCATTTTAGTGGTTCAGCATTCTTGCATGTTGCTGGTGCATATCATCTGTTAAAATGGAAGAATGACTTATTAGAGAAAGGATGTTTTATTTAATAAAAATTACAATTTTCCTATGAAAATTTACATACAACAATGTTTCATCTTTTGATCCCCTTAACCCCTCTCAAAAATGACCACCAATTGTACATGTCCCCAAGTCAGATCTTCATTGTATTTGTGTACAATCTGTCATCAGGTATGTGTCTCATTCATTTCTGAACACATCTATATCGTCTTGTGAGTATGAGGATTTTCGACAGTCAGAGTAGTACTGCAAAATAAAAAAAAATAATTAATAAATAACTTAAACGAACTAGTAGTTGTTTTTGAAAATACCTCTTTAGGGATGCTAGTTTACCGATGAAAAATGATCTCTTTCATAAATTTACAAACATAATAACTGCAATCATTATCGTTTGTTTGTTTTGGACACTATAAAAAAATTGATCATTAGGAGAATAAGTAACTTGTGTTGAGATGTGTTTGGATAGTGAAATTTTATTATATATACCCTGATATTTGTCCAGACGTAGTACTTGCTCGCCTCCCTATGCTTAGCCCCTATCCTCATTACTTTTTTTAGAGGATAATGATACACTGCCCTATCATAACAGAATCCTTAGTAAAAGATAATATAAATTATATTACTTGATGTTTAGACCTAAAACATAAGATGTAGTGTCTTACAGATTCACAAACTCCATCATGTGTGGTCGGTTTGATGGATATCCTTGATTTGAATCTAGAAAATAAATCTTCAGAGTATCCAAGTTCACCACAATTAGCAACCAATGTTGCCTAAAAACACAAAAAAGAATAAGTAATAAAATAAGTGAAAATATAATTGATATGCTTTAATCGTAGAGTATTACCCCTGCATGGTTGGTATTAGGAAAAGTTTGTCATCTGTAATCTTGCGTTCAAATGTTTTCAACAAGCCGTTCAGTATTGCATCCCTTTTTGATGGCTCTATTTTTGTTTGGTGTGTTGATGTGATATAAGGACTAACCAGTCCAAATCTTGGCTCATGGGAAAATTCCTTCAACTGTTTTTCATAAATGCGTCTGTCAACAATATAAAATGCATTTAGTCATAATTTTCACATTAGATCAGCTTTTAGAAAACCAATTCATGGAAAAATACCTCATATATACATTTACAATTGTGACGTCTAGCCAACCATTTTCAAGGATTTCATTTACATTTTCAGCAGAAACGAAATATTGACTTTCCTATCCATATATATTCTCTTCTAAAACCACTATATGAATATTACAATCTTTTAGCTTCGTATCCACATGAGTCTTTAATGCTAGTAAATGTGGATAGAGAACATGTGGTGTTATTGTGATTTCAGTAGCTCCTTGGGGTTGATTGGTCGATCCTTTAGATGGTTTTGAGCCGATGTTTGTCACCCCCTTCCCTTTCTCCGTCTATAACAACAATCATTGGTTCAGACCCTTTTTCATTAATTGTTAAGGGTTTATCTTTAAAAGAAAAGGAAATAAATACCTCTTTGTCCGTATGTACTCTTACAAGTTGTGTCGGCCAGGAAATGAATGTCCCAATAGCCTTTTTGACCGTATAAATATCATCGTCATCAAGTGGAATAGGTAGCTCTGCATTTGGATCATGAGATACAGTAATCGTTACTTTCAGATGATCTTTTAGAAGTGATCTATTATGCAGTGTGGCATCTGGGATATTGAACACTGTAGCCCTCACTACAAGGTGATAGGTGGGTGTTTCCAGATATAAATCACAATCATTATCACCCTGTAGAAGATCAGTACAGAAAAATTATCAGTGTTTTTCTGATTCATATTTCATGGGAACAATTATTAGAATATTGATTACCACGGCTAAGATAGTTCTTTAAGGTGAATGACTCGCCTCAAAGCTGGTGGGGGGTGGGGTGGGATGTTCATGTGGTGGTTGTTCCTGAGTTGTGTCTTCCCTTTGCTTCCCACCCATAAAATTTTCTAGCAACTCTCCCTGCCATTACAATCGTTCTTCAAGGGTTGCTATTTTTTCACTCATTTGTTCCAATTTTTCATCTGTATCATCCATTTTTTTCTTCTTCTCAAAATATACTTGGGGTGTCACCCCAAACCCTGCACCTCTGACACGATCGTATTTTTCTGGCTGCTTCAAAGCTGTTAATAATAGGTCTGTATCAGCTACAGGAGTAGCTGATTCCTGTGACTGTCGGATATAGGAAAATAACTAATTATTTTTATGTAATAGCAATTTTAAACAAATCTTTTTATCGTCGTGTCATACTTACACATATTTTCCACACTTTCTATGTGTTCTCATCTACTAACTTCCCTTCTTTGTTCACATGTGCCTCCTTCCATAACACATGACGTGGGATGGAAGTGCATTTGGTTTTAGACTCATCAATCTACATATAAACATAGAAAGATAATTATGATGTTGTTTATTGGCACCTAACAATATTACTGTAAATTTACAATAAGTATCATTTTCTTTTCTAATGAAGCGTACTCCATCCTTGCTTTACGATAGGGTTATGTTGGTTTTGATGCACGTTCCTTATTTTCAGTACAGATTTTCTGTTTCATAAATGAAATATTGATAATCAAAGTGATGAATACAGGTATCCTCAGACAACGTATTATCACCCACAATGTACCTGAAACTTCTCATCCCCACGACAGCCAATAAATGCATCCCATGCTTCTTGGGATATCAGGTGAGCGTAGACAATGGGTGGGTGTGGGTTTATTTTACCTTTAGAATCTTTCAGGTGACATCTTGTTAAAATAGTGTGAAAACCTCGATGAATCTTTCCTGTAAGCCTTAGTATATAATTCTTGTATGAGTCGTCTGCTATAAATGTACTCTGTAAGAGATTGAGAAGAGTAAGACATTGTTTCATTATTTTATTTGCTAGTAAATTAAAGAAATAAATTCATAATGTTACCGTAATTTCTTCCCAAATCACAGCCTTCAGCCTGAACACAACATGGTGCCATGAATCTATGTCAATCAGCATGTGTTTCCAAGTGACAACTCCAATGTAGCTACTAAACATAGCCTTGTTGGGATTCACATGTTAGCCTCGTGCATTCCATCCGACTTAAAATTTGATGCCTTTGCTTTTCTCCTTAAGAATTTTGGCTAACACTTTCAAACTACGACGCACCTATGATTTCTACGACGCCGGTCCTTCATTCCCGACCATTTAATCAATATCAACATCATTTATATGTTCATCTAATATGGTATCAACGGCATGTGCTGATGGTTGTTGGACCTCAACACTAAGAGCAGCAGGAGCCGCAACAGCAGGAGCAGCAGCAGGAGCACCAGGAGCACTAGGAGCAGCAGGAGCTGCAGCAGGAGGAGCAGTAGGAGCCACAGTAGGAGCAGCAGGAGCAACAGGAGCCGCAACAGGAGCAACAGCAGCAGCAGCATGAGCTGCAGGAGCAGCAGCAGCTGCAGCAGCTGCTGCTTGAGAGACTTGTTCAGCCTCAAGGTTAGGATCACCAGAATTTGCATAAGTCATTATCTGCAAAAGTGGTTGAACAGTTAATTCAGATTACATAAATTTAGTAATGATAAGATAATAACATGAGATAACAAGATCCATATTACAAAAAATATATAACCTGTTTACTGAACTCTCTTTTTTTTCAAAGGTTGAAGTGATTTGACACCTCTATCGACAATCCAAATCCCTTCATTTTCGTCTCCTCTAACATACAAAACATTATCTGCATTGGGACTGCTTGGAAATGATTACTCCGTACCACTAAAAGGATCGTCCTCAACTGAATTTTCATCGGAACCCTCAGTAGTTTTGGACGATAATAGAACAATCGACCACTTTCGGTTTGCGGGATCTGAAACATAAAAAACTTGTACCGCTTGTGATGCCATTATAAACTGTTTGTCTTTGTACCCTTCTTTACTAAAATCAACTTTCACAAATCCCAATTCATCTATTTTAACACCACTATTGTTATCAATCCATTTTCATTGAAAAATAGGCAATTGAAATGTCGTATAATCCAACTCCCATATTAGTTTGATAATGCCAAAGTATGACATATTTGCATAAATTAGATTTTTGTCCTTACTACCAGAAACATGCATCGCTTCAGCCACTAGTGTAACTCCACTATTTTTCATGGTACTATTTTCATCATGTTAATCTATATAGAATGTATAACCATTAATTACATAACCACTGTAAGATAATAAATACACACTTGGTCCAACAGCTAGCCATCGAAGTCGTTCTGAAATTGAATTTGGATTTTCATCCAACTACTTAAAAATATGGTCCTGAAACCATCCTATAAACTGGTGATTATGTGTATCTGATAACCATTTTTCAGCCCTCGATGGATTCAACTCCCTAATAATTTTTTTGTGAGTTTCAATATACGGAGCAACCTCTCAACTGTTATGCAAAACATAAAGATGAGCCTTCTCCCAATCTGTAATACTAATTGTCACAACTTCTCTTCCAGAAATTTCCTTACCCTTAATGCGTCCAGTGTGATGAGATTTCAGGAGACCAATGCTTTCCACATCATATAGTTATTCAGTACAAAATTCAATGGCTTCCTCAACAATATATCGCTCCACTATACAACCCTCTGGCCGAATTTAATTTTTGACATATCCTTTCAAAATATTCATATAACGCTCAACAGGATAAATCCATCTATAGTGCATAGGACCACAAAGTCGAGTCTATCTCACCAAGTGAATCATCAAATGAACCATCATATCAAAGAATGTTGGTGGGAAGAACATTTCTAATTCACATAATATGATGAAAATTTCTTTTTCCATAGCTGGCAATTTCCCCGGGTCTAAAACTTTGCTACATATAGCTTTGAAAAAGAAACAAAGTTTGGTTAACGTATGACGAACATTCTTGGGAAAAATGAAACGTAAAGCTATAGGAATTAGATCTTGCATCAAAATATGGAAATCATGTGATTTCAAACCGTTTAACTTTAAATCATTCATTGACACAATGTTCTTGATATTTGATGAGTACCCCTCTGAAATATTTACATCATTAAAGAAGTTGAAAAAATGATATCTCTCCGCCCTAGAAAGAGTATAAGCAGCAGGATGAAGAAACATTTGATTTTCACCCTTCATGGGAGCCAACTCTTCTCGTATTCCCATGTCAACCATGTCCAACCTTGCCTTAATTCCATCTTTTGTTTTTCCAGGGGCATTTAGCAACGTTCCAATAAAATTATCACATACATTTTTTTCCACATGCATCACATCAAGAAAATGTCTGACGTACAAACAATTCCAGTATGGTAATTCAAAAAAACTGATCTCTTTTTCCAACCAATTTTCGTAAGGTTTTTCGAAAATGGTTTACCAAAAATAGTGTTCATATATTTTACTTTCTCAAAAAACTAATCACCTATTAGTGGAGTTGGTGTTGCATGTTTTTCTGAACTTCCATTGAATGATGTCGTTTAAGATCGGTACTTATGCCGACGAGGTAGAAATCTACGATGTCCTAGAAACATGGATTTCGATGAATGTTTCAACCTAATTGATTCTGTATCTTCTTCGCACACGGGACACCCTTGAGTTCCTTTAATGCTATAGCCTGAAAAATTTCCACAAGCAGGGAAATCATTTATTGTCCCATACAACATCACTCTTAACATGAAGTATTCACTTTTATAAGCATCATACAAAATTACACCTGAGTCTCACAATAACTTCAAATCCTCGATAAAAGGAGCTAGATAAACATCAATATCATTACCTGGTTGTTTTGGTCCTGATATAAGCATAGATAACATGATGAATTTCCAGTTCATACATAACCAGGGTGGCAAGTTATAATTTACCAACATAACAGGCCATGTACTATGAGTGCTGGTTTGAAAACAAAAATGATTCACTCCATCTATAGATAATGCAAGACGAAGGTTTCTCAGCTATTTTCCAAATTCAAGATACTCATGATCAATTTTCTTCCATTGAGGGAGTCAGACGGATGACGTAATAACCCATCTTTATTTCTTTTATATGCATGCCATGAAAATTGTCTTGCAGTTTCTTCACTTCCATATAAATGCCTAAACCTTGGAATGATTTTAAAGTACCATA
The DNA here is from genome assembly GCA_963277665.1 of Viscum album. Taxonomy (NCBI): domain Eukaryota; kingdom Viridiplantae; phylum Streptophyta; class Magnoliopsida; order Santalales; family Viscaceae; genus Viscum; species Viscum album. Next base: position 17,111 of record CAUJRU010001316.1, on the reverse strand, counting down.
CAACTTTCGTAGGATTGGATTTATCTTTCTTGTATTGAGAGGCACCACACTTTGGGAATTCTGTAAGTGATTTGTTCTCCTTGTGAAATAATATACAGTCTTTTGGGAAGGCATGTATTCTTTCAAAAATCATTCCCATCGAGCATAGCATTCTTCTAGATTCATATGTCTGGCTTGGGAGCTCATTATCTTCCAGGAGCATGTCATTCAAGAGAGAAAGTAGTTCCATAAAACTAACATCACTCCATCTGTTTCCTGCTTTCAATTTATACAAGTTCAGTACAGCTGACAATGTTGTATACTTAGTGCAAGCAGTATATAATGGCGTCTTTGGACAACTCTTTAACTTCTCAAACAATTTTGGGCAATCACAGAGTTCATCTTGAATTGTCTTTGTCATTTCCTCAATACGGTCTTCATCATCATTGACATCTGTAATCACATCCTCCATACGGTCTTCTTCATTATCCATATTTGTATTCATATCTGATGATCCATAAAACGTAGTTTTATCCCAGCCAGTAGCTACATTCACTTTTTCTCCATGTTTATTCCAACATTTATAACTCCGATCTATTCCGTGACATATCAAATGTTCTTCCAACTCCTCTGGAGTAAGTAGTCTAGAATAACAACAATGTAAACATGGACAAAGGATTTGTGAAGGATCCTTTGTGTGATCCTTTGCAAACTTGATGAACTCTTTCACTCCGTTCTCATACTCTATTGTTAAATGATTAGCATTCATCCAATCTTTATTCATCTTCATCCTATTTGAATCTCAAATATTAGTATTTATGGTTAAAGTACACAAAACAAGACTTCTAAATACAGTAGAAGAGAACCACTTCCTTAGAAGAAGATCAAGTATTCTAACCTATAATCAAGATTCATAAAAAAAGAATATTAGATTCACTAAAAAGATGATGATCTATCACTCTATAAAGAGGATATAAGAGGAGATAGAGGATTTACAATCGATGAGAGATCCCCTTATCAGAGAGAAACCAAACGCATCCACTGGAGCTTCTATCTGAGAAGAAGGGAGTTTAGAGAAGTTAAAATGACTCTTTTAAGCCTTAAATAATCGAGATTTCAAATGAGATTTGTGTAGGAGAAAAAAGAATATAAAATGGGGCTCATGGAATTTAAGACTATAAAAAAAGATACCACGTTGCAACCTCCCATGGACACGGTACAAAAAAGATTTAGACAACCATACTATGGTGTAGACTTCTTGTCATGAACTAGGCCAGGTTGCCATCCCACTTGACACCTGACCCAACTCGTGGGAAGGTCCAAAGGGAATTACCAATCCCCATGGGTTGTAACTAGTGCCTAGGCATTGAGTAACACCTTTGGGAATTGTTTTTTCATGTAAAAAACCATAAATATTACATAATAATCAAACACCATATCATAACCAAATTTCACAATATAATAGACCAAAAGATAACACTGCAATAGGGGATAAGCATTTAACAATTTCAACCAAAACCAAAATAACAAAAAAAAGGTAAGGGAACCAACAATACAACCAAGCCTCCATGAAACATGAGGGTCAACATCCCTATTCCACAAAACCAGAATGAAACCTCCAACTGAACTAAAGAAAGGCCCTAAGGATGCAATTAAACACCATAACCATAAATATTTAACCCAAATAAATGATATTAAAGCCAACCTAGGTCAAAACCCTTTCTATAGAAGAGGGCGTTGCGGGCGGCGGAGGTCCGGCAACACAAAGCGAGGGCGGCGGAGGTCCGACAACAAGAAGCCGGGCGTTGCGGGCGGCAGAGGTCCAGCAAACCAAAGGGGCATTGTGGGAATGTTTTCATTTAGAATGTCGCTGAAATAAGGATTATAGTCATACCCATAGTGAATATGGTCCTCTATTTGTGGGAATGTTTTCATTTAGAGTATGGCCTAATATGTATGGTTCCCATAGAATAAGGCCCATTTGAATTGGATATTTGGTCTCATGGGTAATTTTTTGATGCCTCTACTGGGGAAATCACTCAGGCTTGAATTTGTTTCCTTGGGCTAGCCACAATCCTCATAACCTACCTTAATTCTTTCCAAAAAAAAATTTAGGAACTAATAAACCCACAAAAAAATATTTAACATTGTAGTTAGATAGCATAGTAGGGATGGGACATGAGGGACATCAAACACAACCCTCTAATAATATCTCGAATGATCAATGAAACTATTAACCTATTCCATGTTATTAGTTTTCACATATGCAGAAGCTTCCATGATTTTCCATGATTCTACAAACACACACTTATTATTCAAAAAAATCTATAGAAATGAACAAATCTGATCCAAAACATATAGTTGGATGAAATTACAAAGAATTGGTTGTTTTGAAGGACCTTTGGAAAAAAAATTAATATGCCTGGAATGATCATCCATTGTCTTCATGTAGATCCAGATATCTTTGATGAAAATGATGATGAATTATTTTACAAACACACATATGATGTAGTTCATGAGCCCCATGAGAAATGATAGTTCAATCGTGATAGCTAATAACATGAACATAAACTCAAAGTTACAGTACCTACACCTGAAGGATGAATTTAGAATGTCCCCACCCTTCTCTCACATCTGGTAATATCCTGACCACATGTCATGGTTGAAAGACAAAATATACCCTCTTAACTAGTCATAATGATCATTAATCCATAGAAGAGGGTAACATGTCATGATCGTTACCTGATTCAACAATCATTATTATATATAAAACCCCAATATATCAACCACCTTCATAGAGAACAACACTAGGTAACTCAAAGGATACACACTGGGTGAGATGAAAGACATTTTCATGTTATCATTCACTACAAACATCAACTCATGCATTAATATATGTGTCTTTAAATTAGAAGACAATAAAATATTAGAGACTTCTAGGTAGAACACTATAAAAAACATGAAAAATAGATACTGGGAATGGTCATAACGTCATATGGAATGACATCAAGGAAAACCTTCAAAACAATGGGATAATTATATACATAACATTCCATTGATACCTTTAACATGTAGTATATTATAGGGTCTACATTTCTTCAAAACAAATAGAATCATTGCTCATCGATGAATGCCACTCACTGGAGATCCACATTCGAGAAGGAAACTCATCATTGAAAGGAATTGTGATCTAATACATGGAATAAAACCATTTTATTGATATTATAACCCAATATAGATATAATTTTAATAAGAATAAATTCACCATGTATTGAGGCTACCTCAAAACTATTCTAAATCCTCAGTACACAAAAAAAATCTTTTTTACTTCTACCTATTGTGTATAACATGATGAGAATGTAAAGTCTCTCCACATCCAGACCCAATGATTGAACTGAATAGGGTAAAATAAAGGAATGATAGTCTCCTATGAAAATCAAATATCAATCAATAATAGATGATAAATAGATCATACATCAATAAACATAAGTCCCTACTATAACATCATCATCCTATGAACACATCTAACAATTACATGATCATATTCGACACTAATTTTGGACTCCATATTAAAATTATGACATAAAAACTTATGGTTGGTGACCATCATGAGTTTTTTGTTTCCAAAACCATCATACTCAGGCTTCATAAAAAGTATCGATGGTCCCTTCCACTAAAAATTACCTGTATGAAACTATTACTACATCAGAAAAACTACTTTACCCCCCAAATGAAATTCTACCCCCTAACTGAATAGACATAGATCCTATTGTTGTCCACATCCTTTGTAGCAATGTAATAAAAGTAAATCCCATACCAATTTTTTGGTATCCAGAGGGCCTAAAATTAAAAGAATAGATATTTTGGGAGAGGAGAACAATATTAAATTTCACGGTCATGTAGAGGCCTCATCGTGAAAAATATCTATTCTGAGGTGTATGATGTACAAATGGGAGAGGAGAACAAAATTAAAAAAAGATTTGGAAAACATGCCTTAGGGAGGTCTGGAAACCGAAGCTCGAGGGCGTTGCGGGCGGCGGAGGTCCGGAAAACCTAAGCTGGAGGGCGGTGAATGTCTGGAAATGTGAACTCAGCGGGCAACGAAGAAGAGTCGTAGGGTTCTAGTACCGCGAGAGATTTAGCCCCAATAAAATGAGGGAACTGTGCGACCGACTTTATAAAAAAGTGGACTTAGGTTTTATCAGCACTAAAAAAGCACTAATAATGGTACACTTTATCAGTGCTAGAAAAGCGCTGATAAATCCTTACTGTATCAGCGCTAAAATTTTAGCGCTGATACAGGGTTTCTTTATCAGCGCTTTTCTAGCGCTGATAAAGGGTCATTTTATCAGTGCTTTTTTAGCGCTGATAAAGGTTACCCTATATCAGTGCTAAAATTTTAGTGCTGATAAAGTATTTCTTTATCAGTGCTTTTCTAGCGCTGATATAGGGCATCTTTATCAGCACTAGAAAAGCGCTGATAAAGAGTCCCTGTATCAGCGCTAAAATTGTAGCGCTGATACAGGGTTTCTTTATCAGCGCTTTTCTAGCGCTGATAAAGAGTACCATTATCAGCGCTAGAAAATCACTGATAAAGGATACATTTTTCAGCGCTAAAATTTTAGCACTGATATAGGGTAACCTTTATCAACGCTTTTTCTTAGCGCTGATATAAGGGGGCGCTTCCCTTGCTCGTTTTTATAGTAGTGTACTCAGACTAGATATATTTATAGACACCATTGGTGGTGGTCCACTAAGTTATAATCACACCCTATTTTGGCCACCATTTATTACCTAAGTATACTTCATAGTTGTAGGATAGAAAAAGGGTTAGGCCCCTATGATTGATGGTTTACTGGTTGGTTGGGTTGGAGTATGGTAGATTAGGACTAGGCTAAGACTTAAGACCATTTTTACATAATCTTCCAAATTTTTTTATTTTGTTATTTTGGGTCACTGATGTATATGATTTGCCTATGAAGGATCATTTGTATGTATAGCATTCATGATAGAGTATTACCCTCATTTTGTTATGGCATGTGATGTTGACGTTACTTTATTGTCACTTGCCTTAATTTGTGATGTTTATTGGGTCATGCTTATGATATTTTCTTTTTTATGGAACTATTACTACTCTAGTGAAGTAGGAATAGTCTCTCCAAGGTATTTCATAGACCCTCGCTACTAGTTTATGGTATCGATTGTATGGGAAGGCACTCTTGAGATCATGTAACCCACCCAGCCTAGTTACTATTTAGTGAGCCATGTCGAGGACGTTACATGCCCGGATATTGATGGATTGTGTTGAGATATATATTGGAAAGGGGTATGAAGATAATCACATAGATATAGAAATTGAATCCAACATGATGGTAAGAACCTTGGAAATGGAATTATGTAATATGGGTAACTTGGATGTTAATAACAAATAATGACTTATGTAATGTTACTCAATGCTTGTATTGTTGGAGTGTGTCTAAAGTTGTATAAGTTTTGGTCTTCTTGTTAGTTGTTGTCTTGGACTATCATGGAAAAGTGAGGGAAGAGTGTTGATCATTTCATTGGGTGTGTCACTGCCTTATATGTTTTCCTTACCTTGGAGTGAATACTTGAACCTTGGTTTCTATAGTGAGGATCTAGAGGTCCTTTAGAGGAGGTGTTTTGATGTTTCCTTCCAAGATAGTGCTACTAGGTTGGGTAAGTTGAGTGAGATACTAGAATAGATTAGGGGAGTGTAGGTGTGTTATTATGAGAGATTTGGTTCTAGTAGTTGGAAGGTATATAGGTAAAACTTTAGTGGGGTTTCCTCTTGGTATAAGGAATTTTATATGAGTATAGAGAGTTTTTCAATTACAGGTCTATGTTGGGATTATCTTAGAAGTGGTGGGCAAAGGTTGATGTGTGATTCTTTTTCATCTGAAGGTGTGGGTCAATATTTAAGTTAATATAACAAGCATAAATAATTAAACAAATTCATAAATTGATTAATCACATGACTTAAATGAAAAAGGTAGTACCAAAGTAAATGAATTAATTAAGTGTAGGGTAATTGTTAGTACTTGATTAGTGTGGTCTTAGGATGGTGATGTGTGGGTTAAATATAGTTCATGTCTTATGTAAACATATTTAAATAGTTATGACTAGTTAAATAAAGGATTAATTGGAGTATAGTACCAGAATAATTAGTGGTTGAGATGAGAACAATAAGTGTCTCATTAATTATGGAATAATGTAATTAGTTTATTAGTGGATACATTTCTTTTATTAAAAAATATTTTAATGGGTTTGATTGTTATAGGTCATTAAAATATACCTTGGGAAACTTTAATGGAATCTGGAAAATTATGATGCATGAGAAGATTATGTAATGAGAAATGGAATGGGAAAGTATATAACTTCCCTATTAAAGGGAGGTACTTCCTTGTTGTGATATCTATTGATATAGTAATGATTTTTGTTTTATTTGATCAATATTGTTGTTTATTAAATGTTTCTTTTCCATGTTTATGATTATTGTTTTGTGTTGGAATTGCAATTGATATTATGTGGGGTGTAATGGATCAAGGTTATGACTCATGAACCTCTTATAGGCTATAATGGATTAAGGATATAATTGATGCAAACACTCAACTTGAGGGAATAGAAAAGAAGATCAAAGAATAGATTGGTGGATTTGAACAAAACCAAGGAGATGAATGAGGAGTGCAAGGAAGATATCTAGGGTTACGAACTCTAATGGAGTACAGTTATCTCTCAAGTGTGATGGTTCAACCAAGTATCCTAGACCTATCGGTTGATGTAAAACACTTCAAGATAAATATAAAAATCATCCAAAGGAGCTCAAATTCTATTAAATTCATTGGGCTACCACATGAAAACCCAAAGTCTCACTTGGAAAGTTTCTTTGAGCTTTGTGACACATTCCAGTTCAATAACATGTCTAGCAATGCAGTAATACTTAGATTATTTCAATTTTAACTTAAATAGAAGGTTAGTGGGTAGATCTAAAGTCTATATTCATATTCCATAACCACATTTAATGAATTGGTAAGAAAGTTCCTAACTTTCTTCTTTCCTCCCTCAAAATATATGGAAAATTTCATCAATATTTTAAATTTAAATCAAATTTTCAATAAATCATTATATAATTCATGGGATAGGTTTAAATACTTTTTAAAGAAGTGTATCCACCAACATATTGAGATCTGGTTGTAGATTCAAACATTTTATAATGGTTTATCTTAGAGAAAAAGATCAATCATGGATACAACCGTTGGAGGTTCACTAATGAAAAAATTTATCAAAGGAAAACTATGAACTCTTAGATGAGATGTCTATAAATAGATTCTAATGGAAAACTGATGGAGAAAAAAAATATGAGTCCACATGGTGGACAAAAACAGATGGATAGTTTCACAAATGTAGGCCTTGATAAAGAAGATTGATGCAATGATGTCCATGCACTAGACCCAAGGTATTCTTGTTAAATATGATGATTACATTGATTATAACCATTAAAATAATTTTCAATGGTGGAGGCCACAACAACCGATTCAAGGGTACTAACAAAGAGAATTGGGGTTCCAACAACAATAAGGACCTTCTCTCTAATGCCAAATCACATCACTGGATGAGACCTTGTTTATTTTCATGAAAACTATTGATCGGAGTGAGTATCTCAATATAGGGTGAATTGAGAACCCACTAAAAATTTCTATTGAAAATAGGTTAAAATAAAATCCCCCAGTTAATTAAAAATAGTCTAGTTATCCAAAATAGAAGATCAATATAAGACTTGGCATTTTAAAATAATTCTCAAAGATTGATTAGGTCTCATTTAAAATAATTATGAAAATTAATTTAACCATTGAAATCAATTTACTCAATCAAAATATTATATAAAAACTAATTAAGGTTTACTATCAAAGTTTTGGTTTTGTTTTTAGATTAAAAAAAATTAATTTTAAATCTTAAAAATAAAATATAAACAAAACACACAATAGAAATTAATACAAGAGGTTCTATCTCAATTCGAGACTTAGTATTTCCACTTGGCAATCACCTATTTCCAAGAATATTATATAACAATAATCTATGATCCATAACCTAGATTGGGTGTAAAAAAATACAACTATCCATCCCACATAGGACCTCTTCCATAATACACATGTGAGTAAAACAATAGAAAGGTCACAACCTAAACTCTACCATAACACTATGGGAAAAAAAAAATAGAGTATTGAGAATATATCTAGTATATTCCAGTTTAAGTGCAGGAGATAGTGTGAGTGTTTAGAAATACAGAGTACACACACTACTCTTAATGTAAATGAAATAAAAAAAAACAGAGCAAGTAAAGGTGTAATAAGATATTGTTTGATCTGTATGATAAGCTCTATAGCTCGTGACTCCTTGAATGTAGTCTGAAATGAATCTCAAGTAATATTTCTGATTTTTTTGTAGAAAAGAGTGTCATAAACTCTTTGTTCTGGTTGTAAGAACTTAATGTTCACTATGATTCACTCTCACAATCATTTTTAAGCAAAATTCAGTGTGTATGAACTCTTTTGGTTCTTGAAATAAGGTTTAGATCACTTCAAGTGTGAATTTCTATGTGTGTATATCAGTTCTCAGTTCCTTTAGTGATGTATGTATAGGGGAGTTTTCTCTTTCTTTTAATAGTAGTATGCAGTAGCAAAGAGAGTCATTCGGATCCTCTACATCCTTATACTCAGAGTCGATTCATTCTTTAATGCATCTATGAAAAATATTTAAGAACAATAATTAAAATAATATTTGTCATTAAATTCAATAATGTATCTATTATAAATATTTAATTCAAAATACAAACTATAACGGTGAGTCTTTTAAATGGTCACACATTCTCTGGCGGTGACTTGATCTGGCGGTGACTGATTCTAGTAGTGAGTCAATTAACACTTTACCAAAGTTCCATTCTGTTAGAAGGTCACCTCAATAGTGACTTAGCTTTGATGGTAGGTCATCTCATCCCTTAGCCAATTTTTCATTCTAGTGGTGACTTCACTTTGATGGTAGGTAATTCCAACACTTTGTCAAATATTTGGTTCAATAGTGAGTTGTCCTCTAGTGGTGATCCATTCCATACTTTACCAAATTTATTTTATGGCATTAACTCATAGCCGATGGTGAGTGTTTCCAACACTTTTCCATTTTTTTCATATTGATGGTGAGTTTTCCTCAATAGTGAGACATTGTTGATGGTGAATCAACCTCAATGGCGAGTCATCTTTGGTGATGACTCATCCTCAATAGTGAGTCGTTCTCATTCTTATTCAAATTTCTTTCCAACCCACCTTATAATATAATTTTTTTTCATAACACATAAAACTTATTAATATTATAATAAACATGATTTGATGATCATTAAAACAAGGGTGCCAACAATCTCTAAAAAGGCGCTAACAATCTTCACAAAGGTTCTAACAATATCCCACTTTTTTATGATCACAAATCATGTCATTTTATAAATAGGGTATCAAAGATAAATCAAGACATTTTATAAATATTGTATCAAAGATAAATATGGAAAGGAATCTATCAAAGGACACGTGGTAGTAAAAGAAATTAGACAAGTAAATAATATCAAATAATAAAACAAATAGTATCAAAGAAAGATATCAACACATATATGGAAATATCGGTATGATATCAAAGGAACAGTATAGTATCAAAGGATACTAATATGTAAAGAAATTACATATAATATTATCCTCCTTTTGGGATTATCAAAAATTAAAAAATCAAATAGAATAAAAGGAAATGCATAGAAACAAAATATAATGAAACAAAATAAGAATAATCATAGAATTTCCATTGAATAAAGTCAAAGAAAGTACAACCAAAAAGTTACACAAAAAATTATATAAAACATCCCATAAAAGACATAGAGTTTAATAATCAATGATTCTCAGCCTAAAATGAGGTATTAGGATGTGATTTTATCTTCCATTTTTTCAATGAAGAAGGCTCAACAAGTGAAGCTGATGGTACTATACAAAAATCTATGGGAACAGCAGTCAGAGAATGAGGATCTCTGATGATGATTGGTCTTAGGTGTTGGATGGATTCTATGGGAGAGAAAAAAAGTCTGAAAACAAGATAGAAAAGGTGAATGTGGATCTCAAGTCACACCAGTCCTAAAGTACTCTAGATCTATATCTAGAGGGGTCTGATGAGCTGTAACAGGAATGGCCTCATGATCCACAATAGTCGTTCCATGAACATGCAAAAATGGATTAATGAGATTTATGAAATCCATGATGATGTTTCCATATCTCTCCATAAAATTGAAGAAATATTTCTTCTCTTACATAAATCACTAAAGCATAGGATTCATGACCTTTAACTTATTTACTTTCTCTTTAAATGCTTGGGTCACTGGAGACATCCTCAAATTATCAGTCAGGAACTTAAAGTGAGAATTAAACTCATGATTAGTGTATATCCTTGAAATATAATACTTGATAGAATTTTTATGGTCTCTCTTTAAAATTTTATGCCTTTTATATATTCCCAGACCATTATGTGAATATGATCACTATTGTTCTCAAACTTCCTTAAACATTCCTAAGGTGTGGAGGGTTCACCACCTGAAGCATCTATAAGATCTTATCTCATAATAAATCTAATTATCTCAATATCAATAATAAGAGGAGGAGCACTATAAAAAGAATCCAAATAAGTGATATTCTCCACTCTCTCAAGAAACGAATCTATACTGGCTACAAAGGTTGTCTACATCCCTTCTAACATAGATTTCACAGACTCAAGCTCACTGTAAAGTCTCATATTTTCAACCTCCTCTTCCTAAATGTGGTGCATCATTTTCGATTGAATATGACGTATCACTAGATCGAATAAGTACCTTGCATAATTTTCACTTAACTTAGTGACATGAGGCACTTGATTTATTAACAACAAACTGAAATCAGAAAGTAATCTTTCTCAAAAGTATTCAAAGTTACCTCTAGTGACAATATCCATGGGCACTAGTGAAACTAAAGGAGCAGGAACTCTCTCAATGTAAAATATTTGAAACATACTAGTAAAATAAATATGATTTACCAAATATACCTTGGGATATCTTTCCTTTTAAAGATTAGGTCCACCATTCTTTGGTGGAATCCCATGAAATTTATCCCATTCCTCGAACATTAGGTTTAACCACTTTTCAGAAGACTTATCAAGAGTCTCAACAACTATAGGCACTGTAGCTATAGACACAATCATAGCTAGTACAAAAAATAATCCTCAAATTTTCTCTATAAAACCACTCTATTCTCAATGGTAGCAGGCTCAACATCCATCTTCTCAACAACTGACTGCTCAATAGAAACAACAACCTTCATCTTCTCAGCCACTGACTATTCAAAAATAGTCTACTCAACAACAATAGTAGGAATACTAAGATCACCACTAGCGGTAGGATCGACTGGATGAATTTCTAGACTTGGGGATTCCTCCCCCTCAACTATAGGTTCCTAATCTTCTATTTTTGTTCTATAAACATCCTTGACCAGTATGAGTCTCTCTTTAGATCCAGAAACACTTGATAATCTTGGAGAAGAAAAAATAGCTTGAGGTATCTCAACATCCTTCTTTCTAATATGTCCAGGAGGATCATCATGGCCGAATCCTCCATCATCATCTCCATCTCTATTTCCACTTACATTACCATTTTTATCATCTCTTTCTCCTTCTTCATCTTCATCTTCTTCCTCATCACTATTTTCATCATTTCCATTTTCTTATGAAGATTTTTAATAACTCTTAAACTAATCCTCACCATATATTTCTATCTTTTTATCATCAGTACCTTATTTCAAAAACTTTTCTCTAATAGGGAGTGTTCTATGAGGGCTGGGAGCACCATAGGTTATAGAAGGAGGTATTTTGGATAGTTTCATATCACTTCCTTCATCCATTGGAAATTCTTGTTCCACATATCTATAGGTAGAAGCCTTTTCCTCTTCATTAGAATACTCCACCACTTCATCTGGTTCCAAAATAGGGTTCACAAGATCTTTTGGTCTCAAAGAATGGTCAACCGGGATGAACTCATCATAAATATTTTCACTATCATTAACCCACTACTTCTTCTAGGGGTTCCATATAATTTTCATTCTTATAAAAATTACCTTAGTGATGTAGAAACCTCCACACATCACTACTAACTCTTATTCTTCAATTACCAAACCTTTGTATTTTAGAATTGTATAAATGTACTTTAGATGGATCAAAGAATTGGATCTTGAGGAAGGATTTGTTATTTACAATAAGTGAAGAATAATATATCTACACAAGTTGATCTTCTCACCTATCTTCATAATACAAAGAAATTAAACATCTTAGTATCTCATCGAAGAAAAATATTCTTTTCTTGGGAAAATCATATACTAAATGAAATTGAAAAGAGACGTGCATTCACCATCAAGATCTAAAGCAACTGGCATTCTCAAAAATCCATCTCCTATTAACTTGGATAAAACACCTTCATAAACTAAAGTTTCAGTGGACTCTAGAATGGTTCCTTATAAACTTTAGAAACTCTTTCATATGGAACCTTTAAACATGAAGCCCACCACCTTGAAGAAAACACTACTTTATGGCCATTGATTCTGTGAGGGTTCTCACTTCCCCCTTAAAAGTGTTAGAAAATAAAAATGTTAATTTGGAGGATAAAACTAATATACTAAACTAGGATAAAAAAGGCATCTCATTAGAAGAGAACCATTCCATCCATCCTTAGTCCTATAGAACTTTGAGAACTAACTACCTGCTAGATGTCAACCATTATTCCTGAACTTCTTTCTTAGGTACTACAACCCTCTTCAAAAACTTTGGATTCATAGGCTCTAAAGTAGCTAAATGACTAGATCCCCCTTTCTACTTCTTTGTGGAATGTGACTTGTCTGAAGTAGACTCTGAAGCTCACTTCATTCTGACAATGAATATTGGCTTGATGGGTTTGAGTGATGGAAAAGGAAGTTTGATGATCCGGAGTTAAAGGGTCGCATAGGGATAAAGAGAAAGGTATGAGAAAAGAAGTGTGTTGAAATTATACAATCATCTAGTTTATATCATTTTAAATTTAGGTATTCATGAATTTAAATTTAAAATTTAAATTTAAAATTCAAAAATTCGAATAGAATTTGGATCGAATAGAATTTGGATCGAATTAAATAAATTAAATAAATAAATAATTTTCAAAATTAAAATAGAAATGATGAATTAAACTGTAATCATTGAAAAAATTGACAAAGACATGATATTTTCAATGGTCGGTAAAATCAATAGTGAGTGAAAACACAACGGTGAGAAAAATAAAATAGTGTATAAAACTCAACGGTGGGTAAAACTAAATGGTGGGTAAAACTCAATGGTGGTTAAAACTCAATAGTGGGTAAAAATCAATGGTGAGTCCCAGAAAAATTAATCTCAACCAAAATTAATCATACCTAACTCATGTTTGATGTAGTTCATTCTCTCAGAATTCAAAGGCTTAGTAAAAATATCAACAAGATGATGTTCTGTACCAATGTATTCAAGAGTGATATCACCCTTTTAAAAATGGTATCTCAAAAAGCGATGTCTTAGATCAATATGTTTTGTTCTTGAGTGAGACACATGATTATTATATATATTTATAGCACTTTTGTTATCACAATTTATAGGTACATATAGAAATTGATATCCATAGTCTAGTAATGTGTGTTTTTTCCACAAAATTTGTGCACAACAAATACCTACAACTATATATTCACATTTAGTAGTAGAAAGTGAAAAATAATTTTGTTTCTTACTACACCAAGATACTAGAGACTTTACAAAAAGGTGACATGTTCCAAAGGTTCTTTTTCTATCTAACTTACAACCACCAAAATCAGCATCTGAATAACTAACTAAGTCAAATGATTGTCCTCTTGGGTAAAACAGTTCTAAATTGGTAGTATATTTGAGTTATTAGAAAATTATTTTTACAACAACCAAGTTTTTCTATTTTGGGTTTTCTTGAAAATGATCACACATGCACACACTAAACATAATATCATATCATCTAGTAGTTATGTAGAGAAAACTTCCAATCATACCTCTATAACTAGTTTGATCCACTAGTTTCCTAGCTTCATCTGTATCCAATTTATAGGTAGTACTCATAGTAATATCACTACTCTTAGTGCTATCTAGAATAAAACATTTTAAAAGATACTTAGTATATTTACTTTAATTCAAAATAATTCCTTCTTTATTTTGAAAAATCTGAAAACCAAGAAATAATTTTAGTTCACCCATTAAACTCATTTTAAATTCATTTTGCATCATTTTTGAAATGTCAGTACATAAATAATTTTTATAAGATCCAAAAATAATATCATCTACATAAATTTGTACAACTAAAAAAACTTTTGAAATTATTTTTATAAAAAGGGTAGGATCAGCTATACTTTTGAAAAACCTTTTAAAATAAGATAAGAATTGAGCCTATCATATCAATCTCAAGAGGCTTGTTTTAAACCATATAAATCTTTTGTTAATTTGAAGACACAGTTTGGAAAATAGGGATTTTTAAAAATCGGGATTTGTTCAACAAAAACATCCTCAACTATATACCCATTTATGAATGCACTTTTGAAATCCATTTGATATAGTTTGAAATATAGATGAGCTATGTAGGATAGAAGTATTCTAATATATTCAAGTAATGATACTAGTGAAAAGATCTCTTCATAGTATATTCCTTCTTCTTGACTATACCCTTATACAACAATTCTATCCTTGTTTATTACTATTGTGCTTGATTCATCAACCTTGTTTCTAAACACCCATCCAGTTTCTATAATCAAGGTGTATTTGGGTCTATCAGCAAGTTCCCACACTTTATTTATTTAAAATTGAGTTAGTTTTTCTTGCATAGACATTACCCAAAATTCATCATTGATTGCATCATTTATGTTCTTTGGTTATATCTATGATAAGAATGCTTGATGTTCAACCTGATTTCTTAGAGAAGCTATAGTCTATGTACCAATATATAAGTATCCAAGTAAAGAATATAAAGGATGGTACTTAAGGGTCCTAATGACTCTAGAAAAATAGGGTCTGGTCACCTCAGGGTTTTCTATAGGTTCAGGTTCAATTTCTAAAAGTTCCTTAGAACTGGATTATTTTTTTTCTTGCTTTACAGTAGATTCTGAAGGTTTGGAATTTAATTTTAGAGTGGATAAATCATCCTCAAGGTTTTCTAAGGAGTTTTTAGGCTCATGTGGATTTGTCTCATAAAATTTTATATGAACATACTCTTCCACAGTCTTGGTTATATTATTAAAAACTCTATAAGATTTTCTAAGAGTAGAATAAACCAGGAAAAATTCCTTCATCACTTTTAGAGGAAAAATTGTTAAGATTATCCTTAGTGTTATGAATAAAGACTTTTCAACCAAAAACTATAAAGTAATTGACCTTAGGATTCCTATTTTTTCACATATCAAAAGGGTTCTTCTTCAAGATAGGTCTAATTAAAACTATATTGATTATGTATTTGTATTTAGAGCCTCTTCTCAAAAGTAGATAGGTAATTCATATTCATTTAGCATGGTCTGGGCTATCTCTTGAAGATTTCTATTATTCTTTCTATAACTCCATTCTATTGAGGGGTCCTGGGAGTATAGAAGTTATGACTGTATCCATTTTGTGAGAAAAAGGATTTAAATTATTGATTTTTAAACTCATGACCATGGTCACTTCTTAAAGTATTGATTCTAATTCCACTTAAGTTTCTTATATATCTAGAATACTTGGTAAAATAAGAACATGCATCACTTTTGTGAGCTAAAAAGAATACCTAAGTATACCTAGAAAATTAATCTACTAGTACATAAACATAGTGATTCCCATTTATAATAGAAACTATAGATGTTCCAAATAAATCCATATGAACCAACTCAAGAGGTTGAGAAGTTGAAACTTCTTTCTTTGATTTAGAAGAAATCCTATGTTGCTTCCCTTTTGACAAGGGTTATAGACTTTATCGTTTAGGAACTCAAGTTTTGGTAGATCCTTGACAAAACCTTTTCTAGTAAGATTCCTAAGTGAGTGAATATTATATTGGAATAGTCTCCTATTCCAAATCCAAGTTTCTTTATAAAAGGCACTCAAGCAGAAATTTTTTTGATAAATCAATGAATTGAGATTAATATCATAAACATTTTCATTCCTTAAAGTAGTAAATACTAAATAATTTTTAGAATTAAAAACAATACGGGAATTGTTTTAAAATTTAACATAAAATCCATCATCACATAATTGTGAGATGATAAGCATGTTATACTTCAAACCATCAAAAAATAGTGCTTTAGAAATTAAAATAGAATTGATGTTACCAATTTGGCCAAGGCTGATGATCTTCCCTTTAGTATAATCACCAAAGGTGACATGACCACCATAAAACTTTATGAGGTTCTTGAAGCTATAATAGTATATTATCATATTCCTAGAACATCTACAATCAAAGTACCATAGACTTATATAGGATATCTTCAAGCACTTTTTCTATAAAACAAGTTTATACCAACAATGACTTTAGTTCCTAGATTTTCTTAGGTCCAGATATGTTAGATAGTAAATATTTAGGAACCCACATTTTCTTTATAGGTTTCCTATAAGTATATTTTAGGAATATTGAAATAAAAACTTTGTTTGTTCTATTAGAAAAATAACTAGTAGTAGAACTTTCAGATTTAGATTTAGGTACACATGTGCTCTTAATTATTCTTCTCTATCCAAGTTAGTAACCTATACCTGTAACATACTTTGGAGAAATCTATTTACCTATAATTTTTGTAAGCATTTTTCTTACATTGGTAAACTTTTTTAAATCCTTCTTCAGTTGTTCATTGGACAATTTAAGTTTAGTATTCTCCTTTAACAACTGAGAATTTTTCTATTTCTCTACTATAAGATTAGTTTTAAAACTTGCAAACAGAACATGATGTTTCTTCAGAACTTTATATTTATACTTAAGTTCATTAAAATATTACTTAAGAATTATTCAATATTCAAACATTTCTTTTTCAAACATATCATCTTCATTG